>PVJS01064105.1:0-10316 GCA_004027185.1 Glis glis | reverse complement strand
TGAGACCCGGTTTCAAAATAAAGTATAAAAAATAGGGCCGGGGGTATAGCGCGGAGGTAGAATGCCCCTGGGTTCAATCCCCGGTACCGCAAAAAAAAAAAAAAAAAAAAAAAAGAGAATTGCTTTTCTTGGGGCAAATTTGTAAAATGAAATAAACATTAGTGGGAAAAGTTAATTCACACTTGATCCAACTGGTTACGGTTATTGATAACTGCAGAATTTCAATTTACCGGATTATTTTTTCCTCAGCTGAAAACGAGGATCTAAAGCTTGAAGTCACGAACATCCTTGAGAAGCATAAGCAAGAAATAGAGATCCTCCAAAAGACTACCACGACACCCCAACCTCCTGACTGGCTATCTGAACCAGCCATCCACCCAGCTCTATTCCAAGAGGCAGCTGAGATAGAAGTAAGTTTCTTTAAACCAACAAATCCAAGCCGGGCATGGTGGCGCATGCTTGTAATCCCAGTACTTGGGAGGCTGAAACAGGAGGATCTGGGTTCGCGGCCAGCCTCAGCTACTTAGTGAGGCCCTCTGCAACTTAGTGAGACCCTGTTTCAAAATAAAGAATAAAGCCGGCGTGGTGGCATACATTTGTAATCCCAGTACTTGGGAGGCTGAGACCGGAGGAACTGGGTTCGCGGCCAGCCTCAGCTACTTAGTGAGGCCCTCTGCAACTTAGTGAGACCCTGTTTCAAAATAAAGAATAAAGCCGGCGTGGTGGCATACATTTGTAATCCCAGTACTTGGGAGGCTGAAACCGGAGGAACTGGGTTCGCGGCCAGCCTCAGCTACTTAGTGAGGGCCTCCACAACTTCGTGAGACCCTGTTTCAAAATAAAGAATAAAAAATAGGGCCAGGGGTGTAGCTCGGAGGTAGAACACCCCTGGGTTCAATCCCTGGTGCCGCAAAAAAAATAAAAATAAAAAAAATAAAAAATAAAGAATAAAAAATAGAGCTGGGGGTGGAGCTCGGAGGTAGAACGCCCTGAGTTCAATCCCCGGAAACACACACAAAAAAATAATAATAAAAAAACAAAATAAATTAAAATAGCCAGGTGTGGTGTGACATGCCTGTAATCAAAGTACTTGAGAGGCTGAGACCGGAGGCTTGCAGGTTCAAAGCCAGACTCAGCAATTAGCAAGACTTTCAGCAATTTAGTGAGACCCTGTTTCCAAATTAAAAAAATAAAATAAAATAGGGCTGGAGGTGTAGCTTGGGGAGGTAGAATGGCCCTGGGTTCAATCCCCAGTACCACAAAACAAACAAATAAATAACCACAAAATAAAATAAAATAGGACTGGGGGTGTAGTTAAAAAATACAACTACCCTGGGTTCAATCCCAAGTATCATGTGCGTGGGCATGCGTGCACACGTACACACACACATACACACACACACACACACACACACACACACACAAATACTAACTGTATAATATTTTGTCCTGATTGAAGACCATCATTTGGAGAGATATGAGAAGACTGAGTTCTACCAGAATTTTTCCACTCTTTATACCTCAGAGAATGTAGGGTTTTATTGCTGGATGCGGTGGTGAATGCCTGTAATCCAAGTACTTGGGAGGCTGAGACTGGAGGATCAAGGCCAGCCTCAGCAACTTAGTGAGATCCTGTTCCAAAATAAAAAGGGCTGGGGATGTAACTTGGAGGTAGAATCCCTCTGGGTTCAATCCCCAGTACAAAAAGAAAGAAAGAAACCAAGCAAGCAAGCAAGCAAGAATATAAATTTGTCATTTGCAGGAAAATGGATGGAATGAGAGAATATTATGCTAAGTGAGACCTGCCAGTCTCAGAATGTCAAGGGTCATATGTTTTCTCTCATAGGTTGAAGTGAAAACAAAAATTGGAGAGCCAGGCGTGGTGGCGCACGCTTGTAATCCCAGTACTTGGGAGGCGGAGACCGGAGGATCCGGGTTCGCAGCCAACCTCAGCTACTTAGTGAGGCACTCCACAACTTCGTGAGACCCGGTTTCAGTAAAGGATAAAAAATAGGGCCGGGGGTGTAGCTCGGAGGTAGAACACCCCTGGGTTCAATCCCCGGTACCGCAAAAAAAAAAAAAAAAATTGGAAGCAAAAGGGACTTCAGTCAAATGAGGGGAGTAAACAGTAAAATAGTGGAACTGGGGAGGGTGGTAGGATGAGAAAAACAAGGATTGAGAAAGGAACAGTTCAAATAAGGTTATAGCAGCCGGGCGCCGTGTACAGACATGTAATGCCAGTACTTTGAAGGCTGAGACAGGAGGATGTCAGGTTCGAGGCCAGCCTCAGCAACTTGGTGAGACCCTGTTTCACAATAAAAATAGGGCTGGGGATGTGTAGCCCAGAGATAAAATGCCCCTGGGTTTAATCCCCAATACCACAATAAAAAATACTAAGATTACATCCATACAAGTTTTCACTACCAATCTCACTAACAGGTATGGGGAGGGAGGAAGATGGAGCAGGGCAGGTACATGGAGGGAAATACACCATACATATACATACATATATACACACACACATATATATACACACACACATATACATACAGAGAGAGAGAGAATGTAGAGGCTTTCTCAGCCAAGGACTTGAAATGATTTGCTGAGGAGTAAACTGCCAGTAGAGGCTGTGGAACCCCCTGCGCTGCCGCTGCCCACTGTGAGGACGGGGAAGGGCAGTTGTAATACAGTACTCTTTTTACTATTGGGAGTACATCCTCCCTGCTGACATTCTACTACTAGCAACAATTGCTTTACAGAGAATAGTTATTTTACTTTTTTGGGGGGGCGCTGGGGGTTGAACCCAGGGGCATTCTACCTCTGAGCTACACCCCCAGCCCTATTTTATTTTTTACTTTATTTTATATTTTATTTATTTATTTATTTATTTATTTATTTTTGCGGTACCAGGGATTGAACCCAGGGGGGTTCTACCTCTGAGCTACACCTCCAGCCCTATTTTTAATTCTTTATTTTGAAACCGGGTCTCACGAAGTTGCAGAGGGCCTCACTAAGTAGTTGAGGCTGGCTGTTAACCCGGATCCTCCGGTCTCAGCCTCCCAAGTACTGGGATTACAAGCATGTGCCACCACGCCCGGCTTATTTTTTATTTTGAAACAGGATCTTACTAAGTTGCAGATGGCCTCACTAAGTTGCTGAGGCTGGCCACGAACCGGTGATCCTCCTGTCTCAGCCTCCAAAGTACTGGGATTACAGGTGTGTGCTATCATGCCCAGTTTAGAGAATAGTTATCACTCTACCTGTCATATTTTTCTGTGTGTGATACAGAGGATTTAACCCAGGGGCTTCTACCTTCAAGCTACACACACCTGTAGCCCTTTTTTTTTTTTTTTTTGAAACAGGGTCTTGCTAGGTTGCTGAGAATCTGGCTATGTTGGTAAAGCTGGTCTCAAACCTGCAAATCTCCTGTCTCAGCCTCCCACGTACTGGGATTACAGGCATGTGCCTGCATGCCTGGCTCGTACCTGTCATATTTATTCTCCGTTTTATCAATGATTTCCCTCTCTAGCCCAGGGAATCAAAAATCCAAGAAGAAAAGACACTGTCCCAGATGCTAAGTGAGTTGCAGCTATCGCATGCAGAGGCCACGCTGGAACTAGAAAAGACCAGAGACATGCTCCTTCTGCAACGCAAAATCAACATGTGCTATCAGGTGCCAGAAAAGATGGTGCAGGGAGGGATAGATAATGGGCACATGGGAATCACTCCCAAGACTGGGAAGGAAGGAAGACCCAACTTTCTAGGGCTCATGCCAGGTTATATGCTATCCTGTGCAAACACAACGTGCTGTCCTTGCAAGAACCTGAGGAATCGCACATGTCCTCCGTACCTTGACACTAGACACCAGTGAGGGGGCCAGCTAATGCTAATGGCGAATGTGAAGCTTGGTTCTGTTTTTCCAGTCCTAGAAAAATACCACCCTGTGGCATCAATAGCAAAATTAGTCCTGAAGGGGTCTGGGAGGAACCCACACCTTTCTCTAGGGGTTGAATCTTCCCTGCTAGGAGATTGCAGGGTCTTTCTTACCCAGCAGCTACCACGTTTTTACCTGGGCTGTTCAGTTCTAGCCACTGAGGTCAAAACGTTCAGACATTATTTTGTTTCAGGAGGAACTGGAGGCAATGGTGACAAGAGCTGATAACGAAAGCAGAGATCACCAAGAAAAGCTGGAAAAGTTGAGTCAGCTCCTAGACCTCAAGAACAACCGTATCAAGCAGCTGGAAGGTATTTTAAGAAGCCATGGCCTTCCAACATCCGGCAAGTCTTAGTACTTTGTTCTGTCTTGGGCCGCTTCACACAGCTAACGCCTGTTTTCCTCTGCATTCCTGTCTAGAAAGGCTGTCTCTTAGGTCCAGAGCATAAGACTTATCCCGCCTATTCTTTATGCTGTCATCTTTGTTGTTGAACCTGTGGTTATCAGCTTCTTTCCCTTCATTCTGTCAATGAGTTTCTCTGGAGAGTTGCAACCCAGCCCAGCAATTGCTTCCAGGGACTGATGATATTTTGAGAATCAGCGTGTCACTGTGAATCAATCTCTCTCTCTCTCTCTCTCTCTCCATTCTCTCCTAACCCAGCCTAAAAAGCATTTGTTGTCACATACCAAACTTACATCACTCATCTCCCATCATCCTTTTCTATGATTTCTCTCTAAAATCTTTGTTGCGATTCGAGGATGTCAACAGGGACAGAGCCGCTGTCCTCTGATGCATTTCACATTGTGGTGCTTCCTATTTTTAGTCACTGCTGCCCCATCTGGCCTCAGCCTTGCGGGCTTTGTTATGATAATCGGTGGTGAGAGACCTAACACCAACCAAATTCACCAGATACCGATATTTAAACTAGAAAGGAAACCATGGGAGTGGTTAGGCCATTGCTGCCCTCAGAATAGCTGGGAACACTGTTTAGGTCATCCCTCTTGCAGCAAGAGGACCAGTAATAAGCAGCTTTCTCAGTGAGCATGGAATTAGATTAATTAGATGAGTCATTCTGGGGCATGCTATGCCAGGGTGAGCCTGATAACACTGCCGTCTGACAAAGGGAATCCCCTCTTGGACTGAAAATCTTGTGTCTTTCAGATGTAGGGTTTTTCTCTTGGGACAGTGCAGGATAAATATCCTTAGACAATTGTGAAGCTTCATTTGCTTTAACTTATAGTTCTTTGACACTGCTAAGGCTGAAGAGTTTTCATGTTTACCAGTTATTTGTATTTCTTTTTGAGAATTGCTGATTCCTGTCCTTTGCCCATTTCTTAATAGTATCTTGTTTATTTATAGTTCTTTATATGCTAAGACTTATACCGTGTAATGCAAAGTTTTAAATATGTTGTTTTAAGTTGTTATATTCTTATCAATTAAGAAAGCACTAATGAATTAATCTGTGTGTGTGTGGTACTGGGGATTGAACCCAGGGGCATTCTTCCTCTGAGCTACTCCCCCCAGCCCTATTATATTCTTTATTTTGAAACAGGGTCTCACTAAGTTGCGGAGGGCCTCACAAGTTGCTGAGGCTGGCCATGAACCTGTGATCCTCCTGTCTCAGCCTCCCAAGTACTGGGATTACAAGCATGCGCCACCACGCCCGGCTTATTTTTTATGTGCAGTATTGGGGGTTGAACCTGGGGGCATTCTACCTCCAAGCTACATCCCCAGAGCTATTTTTGATTCTTTATTTTGAAACAGGGTCTCACTAAGTTGCAGAGGGCCTCACTAAATTGCTGAGGCTGGCCACGAACCTGTGATCCTCCCGGCTCAGCTTCCCAAGTACTGGGATTACAAGCATGCGCCACTGCACCCAGTTTATTGTTTATTTTGAAACAGGGTCTCTATTATAGGTTGCCGAGGGTCTCACTAAGTTGCCGAGGCTGGTCTTGAACCTGAGACCCTCCTGTCTCAGCCTCCCAAGTACTGGGATTACAGGTGTGCGCCACCAGACCCAGCTTGATTTAACTCTTAAAATACGATGTTCATCACCAACACACTGTGAGGACTCAAATACTCCCCAGTTTGAAGTAGACTGTATATTGAAGTTTCGGATCGGTTGGGCATGAGAGGTAATGCCCAGATTTGGAGCTGTCTACATATCTTTGCATCCTACTGCCAGTAATTGAACCTCTTGCCAGTCCATCTCCTCTCTCCCTTTTCATTGCCCTTTGACGCAAGGTGGGTTCTTTGCCCTCTTATGATAGAACCAATTTCTGCACGGGTCGAAAACTCTTGCAACTGATCTGGCTGGAGAAAGGGAAGTCTTCCTCAGTGGCACCCAGTGTGATGTAATAGACACTATGTCTGTAGCTTGCTATTCTCTCCCGGCCAACATACCAAACTTTTGGAAATAGTCGCACTTTGTGTTTCTAGGACTTCTCTTGTGGGATTACCGATTAACTGGTAGAACTTTGCTGTAAACCAAAGCCATGTCACCTGTGAGATGACGCGTGCTTCCTGAGTTGTCTGTAGCCTCCAGCCACTCATTCTGTGCCCTGTCTCTGAAGCAGGCGTCGGGTTCTTTGGCCATGAGAATTCAGAGCTCCTGGCTGCCGTTCCATTGCTTTCCATTTTGCATCATTTCGCTTCTTGAAATGACTGCGACGTGGACTTCCACCACGTTTTGATTCTCCTTCTGTTCTCTTTTACCCTAAGGAAGAGCTCTGTACCTTTTAATGGATAGGCAGTTTTCTTTCCCCCCAGAACAGCTCAAAGATGTTGCTTATGGCACTCGACAGTTGTCACTGTGTCTGGAAACACTGGCGGCCCGTGGAGATGAGGACGAAGTGGATGTTTCCCGGCTGCATCAGAATGAGAATCTTTTTGAACTGCATATCCACCAGGCCTTCCTGACATCCGCTGCCCTGGCTCAGGCTGGAGACACCCAACCTACCACTTTCTGCACCTATTCCTTCTATGACTTTGAAACCCACTGCACCCCGCTCTCTGTGGGACCACAGCCGCTCTATGACTTCACCTCCCAGTACGTGGTGGAGACGGGTTCCCTTTTCTTACACTACCTCCAAGGGGCTTCGGCCCGGCTTGATCTACACCAGGCTGTGGCCAGTGAGCACCATACCCTTGCGGCTGGACGGATTTGCTTTGACAAGGTGCTAGAGACTGTAGAGAAAGTCCATGGGTCGGCCACACTTACTGGTAAGTGCTCTCAGCTTCCTGCAGCTCCTAGGACCATTGCAGAATTTCCTAAAGCCTATGTTTTCTTTTCTGGTGGTTTTCCATTTTCATCTTCAGCTTTATTCTCTCTCTTTTTTTTTTTTTTTTGGTACTGGGAATTGAACCCAGGGGCATTCTACCTCTGAGCTAGACACCCCCATCCCTATTTTATTTTTTATTTTGAAACGAGGTCTCTCTAAGTTTCTGAGGGTCTTGCTAAGTTGCTGAGGCTGGCCGTGAACCTGTGATCCTCCTGTCTCAGCCTCCCAAGTCTTGGGATTCTAGGCATGCACCACTGTGCCTGGTTTCTGCCTTATCCTTGATCTTTGCCATCCTGTCTATATATTCTCCATGCCTTTCATGCTTTCTGCTACCCAGGAGCCGGTGGAGAAGACTTCGGGGTGCTAGAGTACTGGATGAGGCTGCGCTTGCCCTTAAGATCCAGCCTACTGGCATATAATAAACGAAAGAAAGCCCAGGCTTATCTGTCAGCCAATGTGCCTGGAGCCTGGGAGGCCCAGAAGGAGGAGGTGAGAAAAGGGATGTGGCTGCTCACCTCCCAGGAGCCTCAGCCAAACAACTCAGCCCTCCACTCCCCAAGAGTGTTTGTTAAATGTGAATAAAAGAGAAAAGCTGCCCAGCTTCTTTGCCGGGTGGGGCTTGAGTCTGAAATGAAAGCTCACCCTGCCCTGCCCTCGGCCTAGCTTCCTCTCCTTGCTGTGACCGGGACAGCCTTTCTGTGTCCTTCGATGAGGCCTGAGGACTACTACCATTTCCCTCAAGTAACTGCCGAGCCAGTGGGCAGGCAGGTGAGAGTCACTAGGCCTCTCTGTGATCCAGTTAGGCAGCAGCTCTCTAGGTCGTAGCTCTTCCTCCCCAAGGGGCTGGGCTTTACCTCCGACACTCTCAGGCTGCCCTTGTCCTCAATCCAAGACCAACATCTTTCCAGTCCAGATCAGAAGCTTGGAAACCTCAGAACGAGCTGCGGATTGAGGTCACCAGCTGCTGCGGCCTCCAGAGTCGGGGTCTGGGGACGCAACCCAGTCCGTACGCCATGTACCGCTTCTTCACCTTTCCTGACCACGACACTGCCATCATTCCAGCCAGTAACAACCCCTACTTTAGAGACCAGGCTCGATTCCCAGTGCCCGTGACCTCTGACCTGGATCAATATCTGAGACGGGAGGCCCTGTCTATATACGTTTTTGATGATGAAGACTCAGAGCCCAGCTCCTACCTTGGCCGAGCCCAAGTGCCCTTGCTGCCTCTTGCACAAAACAAACCTATTAAAGGTGGGAGTTCACGGTTGCTGCGTCTGTACACCCTCTCCCCATGTTCTCTCCCTGTTCTGATCCTGCTGTTCCTTTGATTACTTGCTTGGAACAGTCTCTCTTAAAACTTGCCGAAAGGACTTTAGAATACTGTCAAGAGCAACAGAGCAGAAGACTTGGAGTCTCACTACTTGTAAGAGCCTCTGCTTTCCAGCAACAGATTCCTGACGGGGCTGACCCCCCCCCCCCAACCTGAAATCCACACCTCTGTCTCTGGAAAGCTTTCAAACTCTCTAGTGCTTCCCAGTACTTGTCTTTACTTAAGTTGGCCTGTTGTTTCTTAGTGGAGGGCTAGATATCTGATTATAACTGAACACTCCCCCATAATTCTCTTTCTTCTTCTTTTTTTTTTTTTTTTTGTGGTACTAGGGATTGAGCCCAGGGGCATTCTGCCTCTGAGCTACACCCCCAGCCCTATTTTTTATTCTTTATTTTGAAATAGGGTCTCGCTAAGTTGCGGAAGGCCTCACTAAGTAGCCGAGGCTGGCCGCGAACCTGCTATCCTCCTGTCTGAGCCTCCCAAGTACTGGGATTACAAGCGTGCACCACCACGCCCAGCTTTCTCATTCTTCTTTTAAACATGTAACACAAGTTAAGCTGGGCGCAGTGGTACATGCCTGTAATCCCAGTACTTGGGAGGCTGAGACAGGAGGAGCGCAGGTTCGAGGACAGCCTCAGCAATGCAGCGAGACTCTCAGTAACCTAGTGAGACCCTGTTTCAAAACAAAAAATAAAGCCGGGGCATGGTGGCGCACGCTTGTAATCCCAGTACTTGGGAGGCTGAGACAGGAGGATCGCAGGTTCAAAGCTAGCCTCAACAACTTAGTGAGGCTCTCAGCAACTTAGTGAGAACCTATTTCCAAATAAAAAATAAAACAGGTCTAGGGGTATAGCCCAGAGGTAGAGTGCCCCTGAGTTCCATCCTTAGTACCACACACGCAAAAATAAATAAATAAATAAATAAATAAATAAATAAATAAATAAAAAGGGCTGGGGGTGTAGCTCAGAGATAGAACACCCCTGGGTTCAATCCCAGTACCACCACCAAAAACAAAAACAAAAACAAACTACACACACACATGTTAGACAGACAGCCATGCCAGACCACGACAAAGGCAGATTGTTAGTATACGGAGCTGAGCTCCACACTATCTTTCCTTACTTTCATGCCAAGTGCCATGGGGTGCACCTAGGAGGAGTTGGCTCTGTAGCTACAGTCCTGGGAGGTTGTGGGAGAGAGATTCCTGCTCTCGTGAGGAGTGTGGAAAGGTGCAGCCAGTACCAACCACATTTAACAAGATTGGGGTGCTCCAGGAAGCGCGTGAGGCCTCGCTCCTTCCCATACCACAAAAGCAAGTGACACTTCTGCCCACATGTCCTCCTTCACCAGAGAGGAGAGGCCCCATGAGCCATCTGTTACTCAGTGTTTCAAACCAGAAATCTAACAATCGGGAAAAAAGCTGTTTTACTTCTGTTTTCTTGGGACTGCTGGCATGTAGATGACGGCTTTCGTCTTATGGCACAGTAGGCACTTGATAATGGTAATAATAATGCGACTGTGTTTATCGGCTGGATGACTGATGACAAGCAAGCTATATACCTCTCCATTCAACTTTCCACCATCTCTTCCTGAAACCTGAAGTTGTGTGTCTTTCCTTATTGATACTCTAACTACACTGCTGTTTTATGTTACTTTTTTTGTGTGTGGTGCTGGGGATGGAACCCAGGGGCATTCTACCTCCGAGCTACACCCCCAGCCCTATTTTTTTTTTTTTTTTTTGCGGTACTGGGGATTGAACGCGGGGGCGTT
>PVJS01064104.1:0-10316 GCA_004027185.1 Glis glis | reverse complement strand
GAGGTAGAACGCCCCTGCATTCAATCCCCAGTACCGCAAAAAAAAAAAAAAAATAGGGCCGGGGGTGTAGCTCGGAGGTAGAATGCCCCCGGGTTCAATCCCCAGTACCGCAAAAAATAATCATAATAAAAATAAATAAATAAAAGCCGGGCGTGGTGGCGCACGCTTGTAATCCCAGTACTTTGGGAGGCGAAGACCGGAGGATCCGGGTTCCCGGTCAGCCTCAGCGAGCATGCGCGCCCGCACGATCGATCGATCGATCGATCGATTGATCTCTCTCCTCTCTCTCTGTCTCTCTCTCTCTCTCTCTCTCTCTCTCTCTCTCTACCTAGCGAGGCCCTCCGCAACTTCGTGAGACCCGGTTTCAAAAATAAAGCATAAAAAAATAGGGCCAGGGGTGTAGCGTGGAGGTAGAACGCCCCTGCGTTCAATCCCCGGTACCGCAAAAAATAAATAAATAAATAAATAAATAAATAAATAAATAAATAAATAATCCATTTGAAAGACAGGCATGGTGGTGCATGCCTGTAATCCCAGTACTTGGGAGGCTGAGACAGGAGGATCGCAGGTTCGAGGACAGCCTCAGCAAGTAGGGAGACTCTCATCAACCTAGTGAGATCCTGTTTCAAAATAAAAACAAAATAGGGCTAGGGGTGTAGCTCAGAGGTAGAATGCCCCTGGCTTCAATTCCCAGTTCTACACAAACAAAAATATCCATTTGTGCCGAGCACTGTAGCACACACCTATAATCCCACTACTAGGGAGGCTGAGATAGGAGGATCTCAGGTTTGAGGCCAGCCTCAGCAACTTAGCAAGGTTCTCAGCAATTTAGTGAGACCCTGTTTCAAAATAAAAAAAAATTAAGCCAGGTGTGGTGGCGCACGCTTGTAATCCCAATACTTGGGAAGCTGAGACAGGAAGATCGCAGGTTCCCAACCAGCCTCAGCAACATGAGGCCCTCTGCAACTTAGTGTGAGACCCTGTTTCAAAATAAATAGTACAATAGGGCTGGGGGTGTAGCTCAGAGGTAGAATGCCGCTGGGTTCAATTACTATTACCACAAAAAATCCATTCAAAATGAAGTGTAAGTTCTATTAAATCTTAATACCTCAGAAATGTAAAGATCAGCTTGTTTTAGTAACTCTCCAATAATTAGAACATTTGAAGTAGTACCATCTCCTGTGATGTCATCCTGGGCTGTTGCTACTTTTGCTATCAAGGAAGCTGTTGGGTGTTGAATTTGCTGGAAAAAAATAAGCAACAGATTTGAAAAGAGAGGGGAATGAGATAAAGAAGGCCACCATAAACAAGATAACCTAAGGGTCAATAGTAAAATTAAGAAATGAAATAAGCTTCATCCTATAAGTTTACAAGTTTTATATGATCAATACTTATCAATACTGAAATGTCAGGTCTGAAATTTAAAATTGAGAATTAATGCAGTTTGAACATTTTATAAAACTCTTTACTTAGAGATTGCAATGACATTTCCAAAAGAAGAGTAAATCCTACAATCTCAAAGATGAACACATTTATAGAAATTGCAAAACGATTTTTTCCAGGATTACAAAAAATATTATGCAGCGACTTTTTTTTTTGGCGGTTCTGGGGATTGAACCCAGGGGCATTCTACCTCCGGGCTACAACCCTAGCCCTATTTTTTATTCTTTATTTTTGAAACAGGGTCTCACTAAGTTGCGGAGGGCCTCACTAAGTAGCTGAGGCTGGCAGCGAACCCGGATCCTCCAGTCTCAGCTTCCCAGGTACTGGGATTACAAGTGTGCACCACCACGCGCAGCTTGCAGTGACTTTTAAAGATGTTATTAATTTGTAAATATCCCTAAGCTATTACTTGGACCATACAAACATCTGAAAATACCAAAAAAAATTTATTGAGGTTTAATCTAACAAGCATACTTCAAAACTGCAGTATTTAGCTGACAGTCTTGGCTTAAATGTATATAGATTGTACCATGTTCTTAGATAAGGTTTATTAAAGTCAGCAGCATCAATCAGCTCACCATCTCGTGGAGGAGTACGTTGCCATCTTTGGTGAGTTTGATGTCACCTGCACCTGAAACAAGCCTGTTCAGAGAACAGTAACGTTATTAACTTGTCAAGAGTCTAACAAGACACTCCCAGTACTTGCCACTCCACTTTCCTTTTTTTTTTTCTTTTTTTTTTTTTTTTGCGGTACCGGGGATTGAACCCAGGGGCATTCTACCTCTGCGCTACACCCCCGGCCCTATTTTTTATACTTTATTTTGAAACCGGGTCTCACGAAGTTGCAGAGGGACTCACTAAGTAGAGAGAGAGAGCTGTGGCTGGCCGCGAACCCGGATCCTCCGGTCTCCGCCTCCCAAAGTACTGGGATTACAAGCGTGCGCCACCACGCCTGGCCTCCACTTTCCTTAATACAGGGAACTGGGCTTGGGAAACTTCCTCTGTGCCATGGGGAAGTAACATGATAATTACCACCATTTGCAGTTCACAGAATCATTTCTCCTGAGATGGACTCATGGTGATTTTATTTCAAATGCAGCATTTAACGAGCACTTGATGAGTTATAAACATTGATCAAAGAAGAGTATAAGTATATAAAGCACAAATTTGCAAAATTTCCTTCAGGTTTTTAATTCTGATAAATGTTATCATTCAGTTACTCATCCCTCACATTTATTAGATCACCAAGCTCCACCAATTCTACAACCTAAATATCGCTGAATTTTTTTTAGGGGGGTCAGGGGATTGAACTCAGGGGCATTCTATCTCCGCGCTATACTCCCAGCTCTATTTTATTTTTATTTATGGTACTGAAGATTGAACTCAGAGGCATTCTACCTCCAAGCTACACCCCTAGCCCTATTTTTAATTTTTATTTATTTTTTGGGTGTGTGGTACTGGGGATTTAACCCAGGGGCATTCTACCTCCGTGCTACACCCCCAGCCCTATTTTATTTATTTATTTATTTTTGCAGTACTGGGGATTGAACCCAGGGACATTCTACCTCCAAGTGACACCCCCCAGCCCTATTTTTTGTTCTTTATTTTGAAACAGGGTCTCACTAAGTAGCTGAGGCTGGCCGCGAACCTGGATCCTCCTGTCTCAGCCTCCCAAGTACTGGGATTACAAGCGTGTGCCACCACGCCGGGCTATTTTTTAAATTTTGAAACAGGGTCTCGCTAGGTTGTTGAGAGTCTCACTACTTGCTGAGGCTGTCCTCAAACCTGCAATCTCAGCCTCCCAAATACTGGGATTACAGGCATGTGCCACCATGCCCAGCTTTTACTTTTATTTTGAAACAGTGTCTTGCTAGCTTGATGAGTCTCACTACTTGCTGAGGCTGTGCTTGAACCTGCTATCCTCCTGTCTCAGCCTCCTAAGTACTGGGATTACAGACATGCGCCACCACGCCCGGCTCTTTTGGTTCTCTTAATACACCTTTTTTGTTTCTGCTATGTTTCCATCATTGGTCTTTCTTACTCCTGAAATTGCTCTACCTAGGAGGCCTTTACTCCCTTCTCCAACTGGTGAACTCATTCTTCTTTCAAGACTAATCAAACATCATCGGTTATTTGAGAGGCTTTTCCTTCTGCTATCACTAATTAGTCCCTTTCCTCAGTATAATCATATGCATCTATACATAATCAGCACATCTGTCTCTACCAGATCTTCTTAAGAACAGAAACTCTGTCATCTGTTTTCCCAGCATCTAGTGCATAAATGCTCTTTCTAACATTAATATTAGTTTGCCCGTTCCTGTCAGGATGTTTCTCAGCAGTCTTTTGCTCTCTTGTGTAAAAGAAAATAATGGCGTTAAATAAATACATGTTGAAACGATGAATAAATGTGGAAAACTGTAGGCACTGAGCATTCAAGTAATTTGCCTAAGTACTCAGAGCTAGAAGATTATGAAACTTGGATTTGAGCCCATGCCTGCCCGGCTCCAAAACCTGTGTCCTTTCCATTATAACACACTGCTGGGCAAAAAACCAACACTATCTGTCGTGGGACTGGGGATGTAGCTCACTGGTAGTGCAGGTGCACTGAAAAGGAAAAAAAGGAAAAAAGGCTGTTGAACTAAAAAAAAAAAAGAGAAAAGACTAGGGGTATATAGGTATAAGTCTTAAGGGGCCGGGGTGTAGTTCAGCGGTCCAGCATTTGTCTAGCACGCACGAAGCACGCACGAGGCTCTGGGCTCAATCCCCATCAACTCAAAAACGAAAAAGAGGAGCTACATGCCTTCCGCTTCCTACGAAACACTAAGGAACTGGCTTTCTCAGCGCATATGCACCTAACAGAAAAGGGAGGGGTGTCACAGCTTCATGGGCCCTTCCCTTGGGGAGGCTTTTCTCTTTCTGCCCCACCAGGCTAGAGATGCCCTCGGGGCAGGAACGGGACAAGGGGAACCAGGCCCACAGGGCGTCCACGTCGCTCGTGTCGTCGCTGAACCTCAGAGGGCGCCCTAGCCGCCGTCTCACATTTTCATGGTGCCCTTAGGCCCCAAGTTGGTCCGCAGCACATCCTGCAGCCCTCGGGCGGCGCAGATGTTGACAGCCAGGGCCGCCTGGGCCCGCGCCACCTCCGCCTTGGAGTTCACGGCCTTGATCGCAGCCATAGCCTAACGGTTTCCGGACAAAAAAACAGCCGCCTTCGTAGTTCTGCGGGGAAACCCGACGCCACGCCCACTCCTGAGCCTCAGCCAATCGTCGCCCTGGCCGGACGTGACGCCATCAGACCTCGCCGGGACGGCGGCCAGAATCGCCGTAGCGCTGGTCGCAAACATGGCGTCCTCCGCCTCCGCTCCGGCGGGGAAGCGAGTGGTGAATCAGGAAGAACTGAGGCGGTTGATGAAGGAGAAGCAGCGTCTGAGCACTAACCGGAAAAGGATAGAATCTCCATTCGCCAAGTACAACCGTTTGGGGCAGTTGAGCTGTGCCCTTTGTAACACGCCGGTCAAGAGCGAGCTCCTGTGGCAGACTCACGTCCTGGGAAAGCAGCACCGAGAGAAAGTGGCCGAGCTGAAAGGCGCCAAGGGAGCGAGCCAGGGTCCGTCTGCCAGTGCAGCGCCTCAGCCCGCCAAGAGGAAAGCGCCGGAGGCAGAGAGCCAAGATGCCAAGAGAGCGAAGGCCTCCTCGGTGGCGCAGGTACAGCCCTCCACCTCCGCTTTGTCGAACAACCTTGATAAAACGGGAAAGGAGTCCGCTAGAGCGACCCTCAGTAAACCTTTGGGACTTGGCTTACTCCCTGATTATGAAGATGAGGACGAGGAGGACGAGGAGGACGAGGGAGGAGAAGGAAAAAGAGGCAGCAAGCAGCCGCCCGAAGCTCAGGGCAAAGAACGCTCACTTTCCTCCTCGCGGGAGGCAACAAGTAGTGTGCTGCCCAGCGATTCCTTTAATACAAATCCTCCCAAGGCCCCCTTAGTTCCTCACTCAGGGTCAATTGAGAAAGCAGAAATACATGAAAAAGTGGTGGAAAGGAGAGAAAACACCGCGGAAGCATTACCGGAAGGATTTTTTGACGACCCTGAAGTAGATGCAAAGGTACGAAAGGTTGATGCCCCAAAAGATCAGATGGACAAAGAGTGGGACGAATTTCAGAAAGCCATGAGGCAGGTCAACACTATTTCCGAAGCTATAGTCGCCGAAGAGGATGAGGAGGGACGGTTGGACCGCCAGATTGGGGAGATTGATGAGCAGATAGAGTGTTACCGTCGGGTGGAAAAACTGCGGAATCACTATGATGAAATAAGAAATAAGCTTAAAGAGGTTCTGACTATAAAAGAACTGCAGAAAAAGGGAGAGGAGAATGCTGACAGCGATGATGAGGGAGAACTGCAGGATTTGTTGTCTCAGGATTGGAGGGTGAAAGGGGCTCTGTTGTAAGGGGATTTGATTGTTTCTTGCGGTACTGGGGATTGAGCCCAGAGGCTTCCTACAACTGAACCACATCCCCAGCTCCCAACACTTTTATTTCGAGACAGGGTCTGGCTAAATTGCAGGCCTGGAATTTGAGATTCTTCTGCCTCAAGCTCCAGAGTAGCTGGAATTACAGACGTGCCCCACCACTCCTGGATTTTGAGGGTTTAAAGATTCTCTACTGTCCTGTAAAAAGGGCTGTCTCTCATTACATGGTTACATTGGTTACTCCATGCATCAAGACTTGGGTACTTAACTGGGTTGTTGAAAGAAAATGAGCGAGTGAGGAATTGCTTTTTGAAAATTGGTGTACAATATTTTTGAGGTAAAGTCGTTTTTGAAAATTCTGAAGTGTTATATAACAAAATGCCAACTTTTTCACACATTTGCAGCTTTAATTTTGAGTTGTAAAATCTGTAAGTTGTAAATACGGTATATAGTTAAATATATATTTACTTAAGTAATACTGTTTTGAAATTTTGTTTTATAAATTAATAAAGTCGGACCAACAGACAGCGTTTAGATAAATACTCTGTGCTATTTAGGATGTATATATTTTTCTGATCCCTATATCAATCTCAAAGGGTTGGGGATTTTTTGGTTTTTTTTAGAATATTACTCATGCCGGGCCTGGTGGCCCACATTTGTAATCCCAGTATTTGGGAGGCTGAGACAGGAGGATCACAGGTTTGAGGCCAGCCTCAGCTACTTCGTGAGGCCCTCTGCAACTTAATGAGACCCTGTTTCAAAATGAATAAAAAATAGGGCTGGGGGTGTAGCTTGGAGGTAGAATGTCTCTGGCTTCAATCCCCAGTACCGCAAATAAATAAATAAATAAGTCCTTCTAAGTTAATCAGTTCTCTAGCTGAATATTCTATTTTCAAAAGCATGCTTTAGCCAGGTGTGGTGGTGCATGCTTGTAAAACTCCCAGTACTTGGGAGGCTGAGACAGGAAGATCACAGGTTCGCGTCCAGCCTCACCTACTTAGTGAGGCCCTCTGCAACTTAATGAGACCCTGTTTCAAACTAAAGAGTGAAAAATAGGGCTGGGGGTGTAGCTCGGAGGCAAAATGCCCTTGGGTTCAATCCCCAGTACCGCAAAATAAATAAATAAATAACATGCTTTAGTAGAACATTGAGAAAAATATATGTTAAACATGTCCAATCTCTAAACTAGTTTCTCTTGACTAGACCAATGGTTGTCCGATGTAGATGTACCTGAGAATCACCTATGAAATTTTATATATATATATATATCGCCCCCCGTCCCCGAGTGCTGGGGATTGAACTCAGTGCATGTTAGGGAAAGCATTCTACTACTGAGCTATACCTCGTCCAGACAGCTTTTTTTTTTTTGGAATTCACAGGTTATTCTAATATATTATCAAAATTAGAGAACAGCTGGGCTTGATGGGACACACCTGTAATCCTAGTACTTGGGAGGCTGAGACAAGAGGATTGCAGGTTCAAGACTAGCTTCAGCAACATAGCAAATATCTCAGCAACTTAGGGAGACCCTGTTTCCAAAGGGAAAAAAAAAAGTGCTGGGGGTGTGGCTCAGAAGTAGAATGCCCCTGGGTTCAATCCCTAGCATCACAAAAAAAAAACCTGACCTCAATCCAGAATCCATTTATATTTTTTCAGGCTTTGCTTTTTCTCTAAATAAAAGGTCCTATAAATTTGCTGTTTTTTGAATGAAAGAACTATTACCTTTTATTTCTATGTTATCCAGTCTGAAATTTGATTTTGCAGTAAATTAGGGTTCATGTTTATAGGTTCTATGAATTTATAGGGAGGATATTTTAAGTTGTTTTTCTAGCAGTAACAATTGCCTTGCACTGGTCTTTGATAGTTTAAGTGAGCCAGGCGTGGTGGCGCATGCTTGTAATCCCAGTACTTGGGAGGCTGAGACCAGAGGACCCGGGTTCGTGGCCAGCCTCAGCTACTTAGTGAGGCCCTCTGCAACTTCATGAGACCCTGTTTCAATATAAAGAATAAAAAATAGGGCTAGGGGTGTAGCTCGGAGGTAGAATGCTCCTGGTTTCAATCCCAAGTACCACAAAAAAAAAGAGGGCCGGGCGTGGTGGCGCACGCTTGTAATCCCAGTACTTGGGAGGCTGAGACCGAAGGATCCGGGTTCACGGCCAGCCTCAGGTACTTAGTGAGGCTTCCGCAACTTCGTGAGACCCGGTTTCAATAAAGGATAAAAAATAGGGCTGGGGGTGTAGCTTGGAGGTAGAATGCCCCTGGGTTCAATCCCTGGTACTGCAAAAAAAAAAAAAGAGAGAGAGTTTAAGTAACTCTTCCCTTTGGAGGTTGAGGTATTCGAACAGGAAAAGGAAATTGGTGTCCTGGTGACAAATGCATACAGCATATTCAAATAAAAGTGAACTGTAGTGATAATGCCTAAGATTTACAAAGTTCTGAGCATGGGCCAAGCAGGATTCTATGTGGTTTACATATATTAACTCAGGCTACTTTGCTTAAAGCTCAGGTTTCACAGAGGGGAGTACCAAGAAATAAGATTTGAAAAGCCTTGAATTACAAAGAATACATTCTGCCAGCAATGTGGAAATAAATGGAGGCATGTATGTGTGCGTGCGTCACAGTACTGGGGATGGAACCCAGGGGCATTCTACCTCCAAGGTACACCCCAGCCCTATTTTCTATTCTTTATTTTGAAACAGGGTCTCTAAGTTGCAGAGGGCCTCACTAAGTAGCTGAGGTTGGCCGCAAACCTGCGATCCTCCTGTTTCAGCCTCCCAGGTACTGGAATTACAAGTGTGTCACCATACCCAGCTCAAATGAAGGCTTTTTTTTAAAGCAAAGAATTATATCTGCAAAGGAATATCAGATATTATTCTAGTTGCAGTGTACAGAATGAAATGAACATGGAAGAGAGAAGGAAATTGGGAGACAACTTGGAAACTACATCTTCAAAAGTGAGGTGACTAAGTGATTAGATATGAACTGGGAAAAAATAGATTGAGAGTTTCACAAGAAGAGCTATTTTAGTGTCTCGAAGTGGAAGAAGACACTAAGAGAGAGAAAGATGGGATTCAAGGGATTGTTTTTTAGTTTGGGTGCCTAGAAGAAGTCATAACACTCGAATAGTTGCTGTGTGCCACAAATTATTAATAGTCCTGCTGCCTCTGGCACATAATCTTTGCTTTCTTGAGCTGCCCACTGGTCAGTAATAGCAATTCAGTTTGCTGACACATAGGGCATGCCTGCCTCAAATGTATGAACACACACTTAAGAATTTTCTGTCATTTGGTCGGGCGTAGTGGCGCATGCTTGTAATTCCAGTACTTGGGAGGTTGAGACAGGAGGATTAAAGGTTCCCCGCCAGCCTCTGCTACTTAGTGAGGCCCTCTGCAACTTGGTGAGACCCTGTTTCAAAATAAAAGAATAAAAATAGGGCTGGGGGTGTAGCTCGGAGGTCGAAAGCTCCCGAGTTCAATCCCCACTACCACAAAAAAGAAGAATTTTCTGTCATTCATCACTTTATTATTTCAGCATGCAAGAAAATACAAAAATGGGCTGGGCTCACCTGTAATCCCAGTACTTGGGAGGCTGAGACAGGAGGATCACAAGTTCAAGACCAGCCTCAGGAACGTGGTGAGACCCTGTTTCAAAATTTAAAAAAGTATAAAGAGCTGCAGGTGTAGCTCAGAGGTAGAACACCTGGGTTCAATCCCCAGTAACACACACACACACACACACACACACATGCATGGGTTGAATGGTGAGCCCAATCCTACCTTGGCTAATGATCTGGTGGAGCCCTGTCCGCTAAAAATATAATTCAAGCCATATATATTTTATTTTATTTATTTATTTATTTATTTATTTATTTATTTATTTATTTTGCGATTTTGCGGTACCGGGGATTGAACCCAGGGGCGTTCTACCTCCGAGCTACACCCCTGGCCCTATTTTTTATCTTTTATTTTGAAACCGGGTCTCACGAAGTTGCGGAGGGCCTCACTAAGTAGCTGAGGCTGGCTGCGAACCCGTATCCTCTGGTCTCTGCCTCCCAAGTACTGGGATTACAAGCGTGTGCCACCACATCCGGCTCAAGCCATATATATTTTAAAATCTCTAGTAGCCAATTTAAAAAGAAATAGGTAGCTGAGCATGGTGGTGCACACTTGTAATCCCAGTGTAAACTTGTAAACCACACTTGTAAATCCACACTTGTAAACCCAGAGGCTGAGACAGGAGGATCGCAGGTTCAAGGCCGGCCTCAGCTACTTAGGCCCTCTGCAATTTAGTGAGACCCTGTTTCAAAATAAAGAATAAAAAATAGAGTTGGGGGTGGAGCTCGGAGGTAGAGTGCCCCTGGGTTCAATCCCCAGTACCACAAAAAAAAAAAAAAAGCTGGGCATGGT
>PVJS01064103.1:0-10318 GCA_004027185.1 Glis glis | reverse complement strand
CGCAGGGGCGTTCTACCTCCGCGCTACGCCCCCGGCCCTATTTTTTATACTTTATTTTGAAACCGGGTCTCACGAAGTTGCGGAAGACCTCACTAAGGAGAGAGAGAGAGAGAGAGAGAGAGACAGAGACAGAGAGACAGAGAGACAGGGAGAGAGAGTGAGAGAGCTGAGGCTGGCCGCGAACCGGGATCCTCCGGTCTCCGCCTCCCAAAGTACTGGGATTACAAGCATGCGCCACCACGCCCGGCTTCTGATTACTCTTAAAGACATAGGAAAGCAGTTTTAATTCTTAGGCAGAACTGTTTATTCTGCTTAGTTCCATTTTATTTTAAATGGCTTTATGCAATTTTTCACTTTTGGGAAAAGTTCATGCAGCCATTGTCAGGTAGGTTTAACTTTTTCCAGTTCTCGATAATTTGAAAAATATTGGTTGATTCAAAATGTTCAAATTAGGTCCAATCCATGATCACAAGGGCCAGAAGTCTGTGCATGCAATGAGGGAGGACTGTCCTCCAAAGAAATTTTTCAACAGGTTAAGAATGCATACCAAAAAAACCTGGATACCTTGACTAATATGTTATCAATGAATGAAACACAGTGGGTTTGGGGGATGGATTTTAACTAAAAAGGTTTTAAAGGGCCAAGCATATTTGCAGCCCATTCTACTTCTTGAAATAGTAACAATTTTCATAATTCACATACTTTATTATTTATCCTAAATCTGCTTTTTTATTCTCTTACAGAAGGTAAATGTAACTCAAACACATATTCTACTCATAATACTTCTGGTATAAGATATTACTGATGAGTAAGTTTTAAAAAATAATAGCTAAAATAAGCTTTTTGTTTTATTCACAGCTTTTAATCAACTCAGTAATTCTTACCCCTCATTTGCACATATAATTGGAGGGTGACTGTGTTACTGTATCCTCCAAATTTCATTCTGCCACCGTCATCTATGTTCAACCTTTCAGTGTCTTGGGTTATATTTTCTTGCTTTCTAATAATAAAGGGTATATTTATTTTGTGTGGGAAAAGAGAGGGGACAGCATGTCTTAAACTGATTATTTAAATAGTTATCCTAAAGGCTTATTTGCACCATTAATATCACACTGAAGCTATGAAACCTGAGGAAACTTAAAGTCAGCCTGAAAAGTCCTTTTGAGTTGAGTGTGTCTGACTCTTCCTCAAGAAAACTGAGTCTGTGTTTTGCCTCTGCCTCTGTGTTTGAGCGCTATTGTCATTATCCTTCATGGGTACCCTCATGATCTAATACAATCGTTCGTAGTTTCTCCTACTGTTGATATTTTTGGTGTTTATCCCTCCTTTCCCTGAAATGTTTATTTCTTAAATATATAATACATACATATATTCTTATAAATAATTCAAGCAGGTATCTATAAACTAAGGTTTCCTTAAATGTATTTCCCCCCAAATCCAGTTCCCTCTTTAGAGGTAACTGCCATTATGAGTTTGAAATATATTCTTTTAAAACTTGTTCTAGGCATTTAAAATGCATCTATATAACCCATACACAAAGAAAACACACACACACACACACACACACACACACACACACGTATACTATTTGTTTTTAGAAAAACAACATTATATATTGTTTTGTAACTTGCTTTTTCACTTAAAATTTATCAGGGACATACTATCATATATTCAAGGACACTGTTTTTTAAACATTTTAGTATATTTTCTTAAAAAGTCAAGTATATTGAATATATGTAGAATACTATACAGTGAGTATATACAGTAAAATTGGCCTGTTAGCATAAAATCCCATGAATTTGATGAATGCACACAGACATGGAACCACCACCAATATCAAGATAAAAAACAGTTCCATCACCAACAAAATTTTCTTTGTCTAGTTATAGTTAAGAGACACTTAGCCCATCTCTAGTAGTCATTTATCTGTTTTCTATCCCTATAGGTGGAATCATGCATTTGCCTTTAGTCTGGCTTCTTTCACTTAGCCTAGCACATATGTGATTCATCTATGATATTGCATATATTGGCAGTCTAGTTCTTTTTATTGGTCAGTATTATTCTATTCTAGGGATATATGTTGTATGTTTGTCGATACATTCACCAATTGAAGGGCAGTAGGGTTGTTTCCAGTATTTGTTGATGAATAATGTAGCTATATGTACTGACTTTCAGAGTTGGGAATACGTATGTAGAAGGGGGATTGCTATTAGCAAACATCTTTGTTAATGGCTGCATTATACTTTAGGAATGGAATGTATTCATACCTTTATTCATTTGATCAAAAAATTTATTTATTTATTTATTTATTTTGCGGTACCGGGGATTGAACCCAGGGGCATTCTACCTCCGCGCTACACCCCCAGCCCTATTTTTTATACTTTATTTTGAAACTGGGTCTCACGAAGTTGCGGAGGCCTAAGTAGCTGAGGCTGGCAGCAAACCCTGATCCTCCAGTCTCCGCCTCCCAAGTACTAGGATTACAAGCATGTGCCACCACGCCTGGCTAAATTTTCATTTTTAACAAGTTAAAATTAACCTCCTGGTGAGGTTAATGCTGCTGGTCCTAGGAACATACTCTTGAGAATGGCCTTAAGCTATTTCTTGATGTTTCTGAACTTGATATCTTAAATTTGGTATCTTCTTAAACCTGTTATCTTCATCTCCAGTGAGAAATTCAGAGATCTACAAGTAGCAATCTTTGAAGTTACTGATTGCAGAAGAAACTCTTATAGGCCAGACTCCTGTGTAATCATCTGACACCTCCAGTTCTTCAGGATTTTATTTTCATTTCTCTTCAGTTACCATTTTGAGGCAGGTTCTTCCCTGAGTTACGCTAGTTGGCAAGGGAACTTGTCTTCTGGCAATCTGAGCACCAGCAGTAGCAGCAGCAGGGAATTCCTGCTTGAAGGTTCTCCTGAAGTGGCATCTTAATATCAAGTTCGAGAGTTGCCTCTCTCGGTTAGAGGTAACTGGTGCTATAGTTTGGATCTCGAATATCCCCCAAAGGCCCACGAGTTAAAGGCTTGGTCTCTAGCGTGAGGTGCTATTGGGAGGTAGTAGAGCATTTAGGAGGTGGGGCCTAGTGGGAGATTTTAGGTCATTGGGGGTATGCCCTTAGACGGGATTGTGGGACACTGGTTTCTTCCTTTTTTTGCTTCCTGGCCATCATGGGTTGAGCAGCTTGCGCCACCATGTGCTCCCCACCATGATGTGCTGCCTCACCACAGGCCCAAAGGCAATAGGGCCAAGACACAATAGACTGAAATAAAACTTTACTTTTTTTTTTTGGTGGTACTGGGAATTGAATGCAGGAACACTCTACCACTGAGTTACATCCCAAGCCCTTTTTATTTTTTGAGACAGGTTCTCGCTAAGTTGCCAAAGCTGGCTTTGACTTGCAATCTTCCTGCCTCAGTCTCCCAAGTAGCTGGGTTCAGGTGTGCACCCCTGAGCCCAGCTAAAACTTTCCTCTGTTTAAGTTGATTGATTATCTCTGGTATTTTTCACAGTAACTAAAAGTTGACTAACACACTGGGTTTCTTAGCTGCAGGATCTTCTGGAAGTTCCTGAATATTCACCTGAAATTTAAAAAGGAGCTGGATGGCGTAGAGTTGGGAGCAATGAATATGCTTAGCCTGAACTTGGGGTGGTGGCTCTTGGGGATATAAGCTAGCTCTGATTGCTGCAGGGGCCTGGTCCAACAGGCAGAGGAACCAGAGTTTCTTCAAGTTGCTGCTGAGTATAAAGCAAACTGCACTAAAACCTTTGTGGTTTCCTTCCTTAGCTACTCTGGTGAATGGGTTCAATTAAGATATCCATAGTTTTGTTCTCCTTATAGCGGGTTTGAATCCAATTTCACCATTCAGTTAGCTTCCTCACTAACTAGTTCTTGGGAAATTTCCACATCTGTAAAATAGGAACAACACTCCCACCTCTAAGGGTTACTGAGAGGATGAATATAGTAACATGAAAGTTCAAATTAGCGTAGTACTTGACACCTAGTAAGCTGCTCTCTCTCTAATGGAGCTGTGGATCTGTAGGGGAAGCTGTTGTACACCATGCTGCAAGAAGTTTAGTCAACTCATAAAAGTATGTGGATTCTCTGGATATAAGGATACTAATGTTCCCTTTGGATATGAGGCAACCAGCTTTGGGAGCCTGCAGGATAACTACCATACCACATTAGCATTTGAAGTCTAAAAAGATCTAGTATGATTAATAACAGCTTGGAACCTTTTTTTACAGTAGAAGGAGTAGGGATGATTTGTTGCAAACAAATTCGTTTTACAGATTATCCTGGGAGGTTTTCAGTAACCTACTAAGAGTCACAGAACATTATAATATTTAGGGTTCTTAATTCGGAATGGCCTAATTTTCATCTACTCTTTCTGAATCTTTCCCCTTTTGCTCTATCCATAAAGCACTGCATTGAAGCCCTTTACATTTTACAGTATGTCCAAAATGAGAAATTCATTAACACAGTTTTGTGCCTCAGAAGTCTTGCTTAGAGAAGGATTTTAAAAGAGTGAGAATTTAAGGTCATATTGGAAGAGTGAATTTTAGAAGAGTGAAAATTTAAGGTCAAATTGGAAGAGTGAAAGTATAGGTTGGCATGCTAAAAGCAGTGGAGCTCATCTTTCTGTTTCCATCTGTCATTCCCAATACTGCTTACAGGTTCATTATAAGTATTATCCCAACAACCTGATTTTAGTTTATTGGCACTTTAGAACCTGTGTTTATATTCTAATTTTATGTTTTAATACTCAGGAATCTTTTCTTGTTGTCTTAGGCATATCTTAGCCAGTAAATAGATTTTTCTCCCATGTCAGAAACTTACTCAATGAAGAAAATAATCAAGAGCCTACTTTTAAAAAATTCTGTAATTTATAAACTTTAAATACGTCATAGATTTCTTATTTTAAAAAGGAAGATTTCCATTATTTTTAAGATTTTTTTTTGGCGGTACCGGGGATTGAATCAGGGGCGTTCTACCTCCAGGTTACACCTCCAGCCCTATTTTTTATTCTTTATTTTGAAACAGGATCTCACTAAGTTGCAGAGGGCCTCACTAAGTAGTGGAGGCTGGCTGCAAACCCGGATCCTCCAGTCTCAGCCTCCCAAGTACTGGGATTACAAGCGTGCGCCACCACACCGGGCTCTATTATTTTTGTTTAAAAGCAAAAAAACAAACTCCATTAGCAGAGGAAATGATAATTTCAGAATGGTATGCACAGAGTACACTCCCATCCCCCTACACAACCCTATTGCCTTAAGTTCCTGCTACTTTTGCTGAGAGAGCTAAGGACTAGCCACAGACATGATCCCTGTTACAGGAGATCTCGTGTCCCCAACTCTCCCTAGCAGAGGACAGATTTCAGAATATGTACAGGTACATTCCTGTCTCCCCACTGTCTTCTGTGAGTTCCTGCTAGTTTTGCTGAGAAAGCTAAGGACCCATCATCACAGACATGGTCCCTACTGCAGGACAGCTTGATTTCCCATTCCTTCATCCCAGAGGAAGGTGGGTGGTGTTGTTCCTAGTATTTCAGTTGTAAAGGAGGTGTTTTCTTGTTGAAATAATGTGTGTGTGTGTGTGTGTGTTGCTGGTGATTTAATCCAGGAGCATTTTACCTCTGCACTACATCCCCAGCCTTATTTTATTTTTTAAAATAAAGGGTCTCACTAAGTTGCTGAGGCTGGCCTTGAACCTGTAATCCTCTTGTCTCAGCTTCTCAAGTACTGGGATTATAGGCATGTGTCACTATGCTCAGCTTCACTGAAATAATTTTTTTAAATGGTGGGTAAATTTCCTTTAACTATGATGAATTAGATAAGTTACTGAGAGTTGGCCCCCAAAGCTAACATAATTGTAGGTCCAAAAATAGGCTAACCACCAACAATCTTTGTGAGTCTGTGCCTGTGTGTGTGTGGTACCAGGGGTTGAACCCAGGGGAGTTCTACCACTAAGCTACACTCCTAGCCTTTTTCTATTTTTTTATTTTTGAAACAGGGTTTCACTAAGATACCATGCACTGGCCTCGAATCTGTGCTCCTCCTTTCTTAATCTCCCAAGTACTGAAATTAAAGGCATGTACCACCACGCTAGGCATGAACAAGCTTTTGAAATACAACCTGTCATAGGTTGGGAAATGGTTGGATATTTAAAACTTCTGATTTACACATATTCTTTCAAGTGTGCATTAAGCAACAAGCATTTGAGTTCCTAAACATCTGTTGCATAAATAATCATAGTACCTGTATTAACATATCACTAAAAGCTCTAACATAACTGGGAGGATTTTATCCTACTATTTGCTTGGGTTCTGTATATGTTTACACTTTTAATAATAAAAAGGTTTAAAAAAAAACCCTTAAAACATAAATTTCAAAAATCCCCAAAGATCATCCTAGGACAAAATTGAGTGGCAATGTAATAATCCCTAATAAGAAGTGAAAACTTTAATTTTGTTTGTTTGTTTGTTTGTTTGTGCGGTACCGGGGATTGAACGCAGGGGCATTCTACCTCCGCGCTACGCCCCCGGCCCTATTTTTTATACTTTATTTTGAAACCGGGTCTCACGAAGTTGCGGAGGGCCTCACTAGGTAGAGAGAGAGAGAGAGAGAGAGAGAGAGAGAGAGAGAGAAAGAGAGAGAGAGAGAGACAGGGAGAGAGAGAGCGAGAGAGCTGAGGCTGGCCGCGAACCTGGATCCTCCGGTCTCTGCCTCCCAAAGTACTGGGATTACAAGCGTGCGCCACCACGCCCGGCGAAAACTTTAATTTTGAATTGTACCCATAATAGATAGCAAACCAGCTATTAAAATGTTGACAACATTTAAAATAATGCATCTAAGCTGGGCGTGGTGGCACATGCTTGTAATCTGAGTACTTGGGAGGCTGTGACAGGAAGATCCAGTGCCAGCAACTTCATGAAGCTCTCAGCAACCTAGTGAGACCCTGTTTCCAAAAAAGAAATAAAATCGGGCTGGGGGTGTACCTTGGAGGTAGAATGCCTCTGGGTTCAATCCACAGTAACCCCCCCCCCAGAAATGCATCTATTTTGGATTTTCAAAAATCTCATATCATTGTTGCTCATAATTAAGAATGTTTTCCAAAGGCCTAGGTATGACATTTAAAAAAATTATACAACCTAAAATAAAACTAAATTGAGGCAGATGCTACTAAATTACATGCAAAAGAAAGATCTTTGTAAGTCTCTGAAGAGATTATTTTAGATTTTACTTTGTTTTAATCTTAATTCTGATATTTAATGATTTAACTACTGATTAGCTTTTTCAGAAGCATATAAGCAAAGTATATATCCTCATCATTTTTTCAAATAAAAAGTCTGAAGAATGATCACTTTTATATATTTCCATTATATTTTAAAGTCACTAAAAACCCATTGCAATTGATATGAAAAGAAAATTAAATTCATCTTTTATTATATTTTTTCGGTACTGGGGATTGAACCCAGGGGCATTCTACCTCCGAGCTACACCCCCAATCCTATTTTTTTTATTCTTTATTTTGAAACAGGGTCTCGCTAAGTTGTGGAGGGCCTAAGTAGCTGAGACTGGCTGCGAACTCGGAATCCTCCGGTCTCAGTCTCCCAAGTACTGGGATTACAAGAGTGTGCCACCACATCCGGCTAAATTCATCTTTTAAAAAGCATCTTTTTAGTCGGGTGTGGTGGCGCATGCCTGTAATCCTAGTACTTGGGAGGCTGAGACAGGAGGAAAGCAGGTTTAAAGCCAGTCTCAGTAACTTAGTGAGACTCTTAGCAACCTAGTAAAACCCTGTTTCTAAATAAAAAATAAAATAGGGGTGGAGTGTAGCTCAGAGGTAGAATGGCCCTGGGTTTAATCCCTAGCACCACAATAAATAAATAAATAAATAAATAGCATCTTTTTAGTATACTTATCTCTTTAAAATATAGCTTAATAGAAGGCTACAGGCTAAGGTATAATTTTATTAAATTCAGAGTTGAAACATTGCTTGTTAGACATTTACAGTCAACTAATAAATTTTCAATAACATACTTTCATGTCTTTTACAAACAAAATATTTAAAATTCCCACAATGGCATGTTAGAAAAGAAAGCAATAATTATAATAGACAAAATAATAAATGAAATATGATATGCCTTCTGCTATGTACCTATGAGTTGTACAGAATAATCGTTACAACAGATGTCCTTAGAGAACAAAGGAGAATGGGAAAATATAAAGGTGGGGGAAGGCATGGAAGATATTTTCTGTTATCCTCTACTGTGTGGTCTTTCACTATACTATTCTCTAAACAGAAAAAAGGTCTCCTTAAGGGCAAGTTCTGTTTCAAATGTCCCCTTACCCTCCTGACTACAGAATAATGTGTTTGTGTAGTATATGATTACACCAGATAAGACTGTGAACACATGTGATTTACTCAATGATCCTATTCTGCTTCCTTTTAAAGATAAAGAATGCATTTAAGTTGATTGTATATGAGACTGTAGTAATTCCTTAGAAGGCTCTATTCAAACAGAGTAATATTATCTATTTTAAAACATTAAGAGCGGCCGGGCGTGGTGGCGCACGCTTGTAATCCCAGTACTTGGGAGGCTGAGACTGGAGGATCACATGTTCACAGCCAGCCTCAGCCAGCTATTTAGTGAGGCCCTCTGCAACTTAGTGAGACCCTGTTTCAAAATACAGAATAAAACATAGGGCTGGGGGTGCAGCTCGGAGGTAGAATGCCCCTGGGTTCAATCCCTAGCACTGCAAAAACAAACAAACAAACAAACAAAAAATGTTAAGAGCAAAGCCATTTTTGGGATCTTCATTTTCTTTCCAGATAACAACATCAATTAATGCTTTCATTTATTTTAAGAGAAAAACATAACACATGAGTAATTACTTTTAGTAGTTTTAATTTTTCTTTGTATAAGCAAAATGTCCCCATAAAACATTCACCTTCCAAAAAATCTTTATATGCAAATAACTTTTAAAAATCTGTGTAAGATGTAAGAAACAACTAAAAATAATATACAACTACCACCACAGCTCCTAACAGGAGGCCAGACCAAGGCACAGATCTCATGAAAACACGCTGCTCACATTCCCACAATGCAACCCCCTGGGAGGAATCTTGTCTTTTTTAACCTACTGGGTGGCAGAGCCCACAGGAATTACTCAAACTATGAAAATCCCAAAGCATGGACACCTAGGGGGAAATGAAACAGATATGACTTGAGCATAATTATTTTCTTGTAATAACAGTAAGGAAAACAACCTTAAATTATAAAGGATATGTGAGCTTCAACTTCAATAGGTAGATAATTGTATATGTATTTACTAAACATAGCATTTGTTAGCTAAGGAGGAAAATACCCAATGTATACTTGCCATTTTTTCTTTAAAATAATATTCTCTAAGGCATGTTTATTGATTATAGATACATTTCAGTGGTATTTAAAATAGTAAAAAAACAGCAAGCATTTGAGGGTTTACTATCTGCCAGACATATTGTTCCAGGTATTTCACATGACTTATTCCACTTACTCCTTAAAATAAACCTGCCAGGTGAGAACACTATTACTATTTTATAAACAAAATGCTTAGGCATAAAGAAATTACTTGGCCAAGATCACACAACCAGAATTCAAAACCAGGTACCCAGTCGCCAGAACTATTGCTTTTAATTTAACTCCAGTTCTGTAATATAAAATTAGATACTAAACACCATTATCATACAGAACTATTCCTCCAAGGCTATAAATTCTAAGTTTCATTGTGAATTTTCACCTCTCTGACTCCTGCCTGATAGACTCTCAGTCCCTCCCAATACATCTTTTGGTTTCAACTGCTTTCCTGAAAGCCTGGATTCTAGTCATTTCAATTATGCCTGAATCTCCTGCCCAGGGCTCTTTTGAGGTTAAATAAAGGTGGTCCCTGTAACAGCAATCTCTATTACTTCTTCCTAGCAGTGAAACATCACTGCTGATCTTTTGTATGTGTTTGTGCGTGGTACTGGGGATTGAACACAGGGGCATTCTACCTCTGGGCTGTACCACCAGCCCTATTTTATTTTTTGTCTTCAAATAGGGTTTTGCTGGAGTTGCTGAGGGGTTTACTAAGTTGCTCAGGGTCTCGCTAAATTGCTGAGGCTGGCTTCAAACCTGTGATCCTCCTGTCTCAGCCTCCAAGTACTGGGATTACAGGTGTGCACCACCATACCCAGCTATTACTGCTGATTTACCCCCCCCCAAATCACACTGTTTTTTTTTTTTTGCCGTACGGGGGATTGAACCCAGGGGCGTTCTACCTCCGAGCTACA
>PVJS01064102.1:0-10316 GCA_004027185.1 Glis glis | reverse complement strand
GCTCTTCCGATCTGAGAGAGAGAGCTGAGGCTGGCCGCGAACCCGAATCCTCCGGTCTCCGCCTCCCAAAGTACTGGGATTACAAGCGTGCGCCACCACGCCCGGCTATTCTTTATTTTTGAAACAGGGTCTCACTAAGTTGCGGAGGGCCTCACTAAGCAGCTGAGGCTGGCCGCGAACCCAGATCCTCCGGTCTCAGCCTCCCAAGTACTAGGATTACAAGTGTGCGCCACCACGCCTGGCAGTAAGGAGCTTTATTTGGTTCATGTTCCTGGAGGGTCCAAAAAGCATGGTACCAGTGTCCTGGTGAGGACCCCCTGGCCACATCACAACATAGCAAAGAACCGAAAAGGGAACAGCCAAGGGCAGAAGGAGCCAAATGCATGGGGCAAGAGCTAAGTCTTGTGAGGATGACATCAATCTCTGAGGCCACGCCCCCATAACCTAATCACTGTGCACTAGGCTCCACTTCTTTTTTTTTTTGTTTGTGCTGAGATTGAACACAGGGGCATTCTACTTTTGAACTATATCCCCAACCCTCTTTTATTTTGAAACAGAGTCTTGCTAAGTTGCTGAGGCTGTTCTCAAACCTGCAATCCTCCTGTATGGGCCTCCCAAGTACTGGGATTACAGATGTGTGCCACCACCCCAGCTTTAGCTCCACCTTTTATTTATTTATTTATTTATTTATTTATTTATTTGGCGGTACCGGGGATTGAACCCAGGGGCATTCTACCTCCGCGCTATACCCCCTGGCCCTATTTTTAATACTTTATTTTGAAACCGGGTCTCACGAAGTTACGGAGGGCCTCACTAAGTAGCTGAGGCTGGCCGCGAACCCAGATCCTCCGGTCTCCGCCTCCCAAAGTGCTGATATTACAAGCGTGGCCCACCACGCCCGGCTAGCTCCACCTTTTAAAGGCTCCACCACTTAGACACCACCACACTGGGGACCAAGCTTCCAGGATCCCTCGGGACACTCTCAAACCACATTCAAACCACAGCCGAGATGACGCTGGCCCAAAGAAGTAGCACTGGATTTGGCCAGAACTGGGACGAGGTCTTGAAGGTGGAGCTGAAAGATTTCCAGGTAGACTGGATAGTGTGAGATGAAGAGGGCCCAGGCTGACCCAGGGAGTCGGGCCTGAGCACATGGGAAGCCAAGGCTGCCCCCACACTATGAGGAGGCTATGGGAGGCAAGGGTGGAGCTGTATCAGTTTCTGATCGCTGCTATAACAAACTGTTGCAACTGTGGTGGTTTGGAACAGTGTTGTTCTCTCACAGTTCTGGAGGCCAGAAGCCTGAAATCAGCCTCATGGGTCTAAGACCAAGGACTCGCAGGGCTGGATCCTTGTGGACATCTGCGTCCTTGTCTTTTCTAGCTCCTGGAGGCCACCTGCATCCTTCAGCTCCTGACCCTGCCTCGCGTCACTCCAACGGCTTCCTCTGTTGCCACATCTGCTTCCTCTCTTACCTTCTCACCTTGCCTTTATAAGGACACACATGTTGGCGTGTAGGGCCCCCTTGGATAATCCAGGATCACCGCCCCATCTCAAAATCCCTAACTTAATCACATCTGCAAGTCTTTTTATTTATTTATTTATTTATTTTTGGCCATATAAAGTAACACCCTCAGATTCCAAACATGAGGATGCAGTTCCACAGGGGTTAGAAAGCCGGGATTTTATTTTGGACATAGTAAGCCAAGATGCCCACTAGGCATGCAAGTGGAAATGTTGAGAAGGCCATCAGATAAAGGAACCTGGAACTTAGGGGCAGGGGCAGGTGGAGATATAAATTTGGAAGTCATGAATATGTACACAGTGTTTAAAGCCATGAAACTGGGTAAGCCTTTCTCTTGATGGTCATTCCATGAAGTTGGAGAAATCTCCCAAAAAGTAAACCCAAAAGGCAAAAAGATAGAAACCAGGAGAGGAAGGAAGAAGATGAAAAATTAAACCAAGTGGGGCATGGTGGCGCACGCTTGTAATCTCAGTACTTGGGAGGCTGACACAGGAGGATAGCAGGTTCAAAGCCAGCCCCAGCAATTTAGCAAGGCTCTCAGCAACCTAGTAAGACCCTGTTTCCAAATAAAAAATAAGATTGGGCTGGGGGGTGTAGCTTGGCAGTAGAATGCCTCTGGGTTCAATCCCCAGTACCAAAAAAAGAGATGAAACCAGTAGATCCAGCTGGGCGCAGTGGCACACACCTGTAATCCCAGTACTTGGGAGGCTGAGACTGGAGGATCGCATGTTTGAAGCCAGCCTCAGCAACTTAGTGAGGTCCTCACAACTTAGTGAGACCGTGTTTCAAAATAAAAATAAAATAGGGCTGGGGGTGTAGCCTGGAGGTAGAAGGCCCCTGGGTTCCATCCCCAGTACCACACACACACACACACACACACACACACACACACACAAAACCAGTAGATCCAACATCTGAATATCAGATTCCACAAGGAAAAACAAACCAAGAAACCAGAAAAATAAAAATTACCAAAGAAATATTTTTTTGGTACTGGGGATTGAACCCAGAGGAATTCTACCTCCAACTTATACCCCCAACCCAATTTTTATTTCTTATTTGGAAACAGGGTCTCACTAAGTTGCAGAGGGCCTCACTAAGATCGCAGGCCACAAACCTGCGATCCTCCTGTCTCAGCCTCCCAAGTACTGGGATTACAAGCGTGCACCACCACACCCAGCTTATTTTTTTAATTTTGAAACGGGGTCTCACTAAGTTGCTGAGGCTAGTCTAGAACGTGTGATTCTCCTGTCTTAGCCTCCCAAGTACTGGGATTACAGGCAAGTGCTACCATGCCCAGCATGAGTTTATTTTAAACATAAAAGAAAGTTGGGTGTTTTGTCCATAGAGCTGTTTTTGTGTGTTTACATGTTCAAACTGGAATTTCAATCTGGGACTTTCTGACTCCAATTACTATGTTACAAGTAGAGAATATTAGAAGCCAAGCCAGGCCTGGTAGCTTGTAATCCCAGTACCTGGGAGACTGAGACAGGAGGATCACAGGTTCGAGGACAGCCTCAACAATTTAGCGAGACCATTTCCAAATAAAAAATAAAATAGGGCTGGGGGTGTAGCTCAGAGGAAGAATGCCTCTGGGTTCAATCCTCAGTGCCACACACAAACACAAAAAGACCCTGCTCTCCAGGGCTCGACCACGTTCAGCTGGGCGGCCTCCTTGGTGGGCCAGGCAGGCTGAGGGACTTCCCTCCAGAGTCACTGGGAGCTACGTGGCACTGCCTCCTCCAGGCGTTTCTGAGCTTTTCCAGAATCATCTCAGGAGCCTCAGCACACATTGTAGGAGCAGTTTCATTATCTGCAAATACCAAGAGGGCCAACCCCGTGCCAGGTGCCTTCTTTTGTGTTGTCACAAAGGACAGATCACCATGTTCCCGCTCGTGCTGGAGCCTGTGCGTGGGAGGCCAGTGTGGGCGATGGAAGGAAGAAGCTGCTGCTCGGTGGGTGGGTGTCTCAAGGTCAGGCTGTGCTTGGGCACCCAGAGCTGCAGATGGCGGATAAAAGCAGAGGTGGGAGTCCTGGGACCCTCCATGCCAGGGAGCAGCAAAGGCCGCTTTCACTACAGACCACACACATCATTTTCTGTAATTCTGACAACCCCCAAGGTAGGCATTATTGAAGTCCCCATTTTACAGATGAGTAAACTGAAGCACAGAAAAGTTATGTGACTTGCCCAAAATGACACAGCCCAAACGAAGTCATGGGTGGTCTGGCTCCCCAGTCCAAGATCACTGTGCTATGGGAAAGCACATTTTTTTTTTTTTTTGGTACTGGGATTGAACCCAGGGGCGTTCTACCTCCGAGCTACACCCCCAGCCCTATTTTTTATCCTTTATTTTGAAACTGAGTCTCACGAAGTTGCGGAGGGCCTCTCTAAGTAGCTGAGGCTGGCCCCGAACCCGGATCCTCCGGTCTCCGCCTCCCAAGTACCGTGATTACAAGCGTGCACCACCACGCCTGGCACAATCACAATTTTTAAACTCAACGTTAAATTTGAACATTTTTTTTTTTTTTTTTTGGTGCTGGGGATGGCACAGATGGTGCCGCCTTGTCCCTGAGGCCAGTGCCTCTCCATCTTCAGCATTCAGAAGCATCAGGAAGCTGAGCCCCAGCCCTGCGTGGCTGATCCTGGAGTTCCCAGTCTGAAAATCTGCATTTTTTTTTTTTTTTGGTACTGGGGATTGAACCCAGGGACATTCTACCTCTGACCTACACCCCCAGCCCTATATTTTATTCTTTATTTTGAAACAGGGTCTCACTAAGTTGCTGAGAGCCTCACTAGATTGCTGGGGCTGGCCTTGACCCTGCAATCCTCCTGTCTCAGCCTCCCAAGTACTGGGATTGCAAGCATGCATCACCACATCTGGCTTGAACATAAAAATTTAATTAAGGGGCACTCAGAGGTGGCTGCGATTCAGCTGTCTGGAAAGCACACCTGAGACAGACAGGTGAGAAATCCCCAGGCCAGGAAATGCAGGGAAGTCAGAGAAGCTTTGAAAAAGAAAAAGACTTTTTTTTTTTTTTAAATGAGAATGGAATGGAATCAGTGCTGCAGCTTGGGAGGCTGAGGGGACATTGTCCTCAGGAGTGGGAGCCAAGGTTGGTCTGGAAGCAGATGGCCAGCTGGAGCAGACAGCATCTTTTCACTGTGTCCTCTCTTGACAGAAGGGACAAGAATTCTCTCTCTGGAGCCTCTTTTACAAGAGCAGTAATCCCATTCATAAGGTCACAAGCTAACCACCTCCCAAAGGCCCACACATATAAAGTACGATCATGTCGGGAGTTAGGACTTCAGTGCATGGATTTTGGGGGAACACATTCAGTCCATAACAGCAGGGGATGTTAAATACATCTGAGCTGTTAGAGCAGGGCTTGATGGGTAGGCCCGTTTTCAGTGGGTACACCCCAAAGGGGAGAGAGAGCCATCAAGAGCCGCAGCCCAAGCCAGGCTTGGTGGTGCACACCTGTAATTCCAGGCTGAGACAGGAGGATCTCAGGTTCAAAGTCAGCCTCAGCAATTTAGCTAGGCTCTCAGCAACTTAGTGAGATCCTGTTTCCAAATAAAAAATAAAATAGGGCTGGGAATATAGCTCAGAAATAGAAAGCCCCTGGGTTCAAATACCAGCACCAGCCAGTCATGGTGGTGGTGCAGGCCTGTAATTCCAGTACTTGGGAGGCTGAGACAGAAGGATCCCAGGTTTGAGGACAGCCTCAGCAAGTAGTAAGATTCTCATCAACCTAGCAAACTCTCATCAACCTAGCAAGACCCTATTTCAAAATCAAGTAAAATAGGGCTGGGGTGTAGCTCAGAGGTAGAATGTCCCTGGGTTCCAGCCCCATTAACACACACACACACACACACACACACACACACACACACACACACCAGAACCACAATCAATCAATCAATCAATAAAGGAGCTGCAACCCATGCCAGGTAGAGGGAGCTGCAGTCTGGCCTGCCAGGTGTGGGGGCACTGTACTGTGGGAGGATTCTGCAAGAGGAGGTTACCAGGTATGGCTGCAGCATGACTGGCATTGATGGTACCATTATAGGGTCTCAGCAAAGGAGTGACATATTTTGGGGTCCTGTTAAATGCAGTTGCATTTAGGAACCAAGAAGGCTCTGGCTCCAGAAGCCATTCGTGGGAGTTTATCCTACAGAAATCTCCTACAAAGAAGCATGCGCAGAAGTCTCCATGCGCAGAGGTCTCCATGCGCAGCGGTCTCCTTGTCACCTCTGTGCCGGGCGTCTGGTTCTCCTCCTCCCAGGTGTGGGCTCCATCTTTCTTCTGCTCTCCAGGACTACCTCAACACGTTACTAGTCTTCAAAGCCAGGGACCCAAAGAGGCGCCCCAGCAGGAGGTCGGAAGAGGCTGGAGAGCAAGGTCAGGAAATCGATCTGGCTTCTCCCAGTGGGGTCACTGCTCACAGACTGTGTCGTTTGACTAGATGTCATTGCTCTCAAGGTCGGGCCTCCTCTTTCATTCGCAGGAGACCTCCCCTCCAGCGGGGAGGGTGGAAGCAGTCCCCCTAAGGCGGGTCCCGGAGCCCCGCACTTCTCCCTTGGTCTCCGCCTCTGTAAGCAGCCCCTCTTTGTAAATAACCCTCTTGGAATTCCCCTAATTTGCGGAAGCCATCTATTTCCCACGGGACCCTGCCTGGTGTGGCAGCGTGGAGAATAAGAGGGGACACTGGAAGCACGTGAGGCGACAGGGAGGCGGGCAGGGGCGGGCTGGGTGACTCGCACAGCTGCCGGCTGGACGGCGAAAAGAGTGTCAGGAAAGACACGAGGGGGTGCCGGGCGTGGTGGCGCACAGCTTGTAATCCCAGTACTTGGGAGGTTGAGACAGGAAGATCACAGTTTCACAGCCAGCCTCAGCTACTTAGTGAGGCCCTCCGCAACTTAGTGAGACCCTGTTTCAAAATAAAGAATAAAAAAAATCGGGCTGGGGGTGTAGCTCGGAGGTAGAACGCCCCTGGGTTCAATCCCCAGTACCACACACACAAAATAAAGACACGAGGGTAGGACGCCTGGCGACGAGCAAGCCACCCGAGACCAAGCCGCCAGCCCCGCACGCCCTCCGATGGAAAGCTGCCGTGGGCGGGGACTGCACCGGCGACCCCTCTGCCCTCCGGATCCTGCACGGGGGCGCAGGAAAGTTCGGGAATGAGCGAAGGAAGGGGTGAACGGAGGGAGCGGCGGGGCCAGGAGCAGGCCCCTTGCCTCGCTACGCGAGCCCCTGACACTTCCCAAGCGGAGGGAGAATGCGAATGCGGGGGCGCGCGTGTAGGTGCCTGGCTCTGGCGACCGCTCCAGGGCGGGACGGCACTGCTCGGGGGCGGAGCCTGCGCGAGCCCGGGGGCAGGGCCAGCCTCTCGGCCGCGGGTTCGAGCCCGCTTCCCAGCAGAGTTGGGCTTCGCGGCCCCGGGCGAGGGACAAAGCCTCCCGGGGCGCGGAGAACACCTGCCTCCCGGGCCTTACAGGCCTGGGGGAGCTGCCGCCTGCGGAACGCCAGCAGCCTCTGGGCGGGGAGACTCCACCTCCCGCGCTGGCGGCACCCCGCGGCCGTGGCAGAAGCCTGCTCGTAGGAATGAGAGAGGTGGCTTGGCTCCCGGGCCCCTCTCCGAGGCCCAGGACTGTGAAGTCTCCCCATCGGAACACCCATTAACACTGCGGCCCTGCCTGGAGAGGTGGCACAAGCCTATAATGCTTATAATGCCTATAAGCCTATAATGTATTTGGGAGGCTGAGACCGGAGGATCAGAGGTTTAAGGCCAGCCTCAGGAACTTACCGAGACCCTCAGCAACTGAGCGAGACTCTGTTTCAAAATAAAAAATTAAAAGAGCTGGGGTGTATCCCAGAAGGAGATGCCCCTGGGTCCAGTCCTCAGTACCACAAACCAACAAAACAAAACACAAAAACACCGCGGCCCGGGGTGGCGGCCGTGGGGCTTCAGTCGTATTTTCCCTGGCGGAGGCAGCAGTGCGCCGCACCATTTTCCAGGCGCCTCCCCAGTGCGGGCTGCGGATCCGGTGGTGGACGCCCTGGCACAGCCCTGCACAAAACGCGCAAGACCGGCAGATCGCGGGGCGAGGCCGTGCCAACTTTTCTAAGCTCGATAACAAAAGCTATTACTTAATGCCTCGGAGGAGGGACGGACCCGCGGCTGGTCTGCAGCCAGCAGTGGAGGAAACAGGTCTCCCCGGGGAGCTGCGGGGGCGGAACGTGAGCCTCCTGTCCCCATTGTCCCTCCGCCCCACCCCCACGCCGAGGGAGGGCGCTGCCAGCGGACCCAGGAGGAACAGGGGTTGACTTGGTGCGGGTAAGGTGGGGGGACTGTCCGCAGAGGGAGGGGACCCGGGAGACCCAGGCCTCTAGGGGTGTAATTACACCCTGCCCCTGAGGGCTGTGGGGAGGCACCCGGGGGTCCCAGAGCGGGGTGCCGGGACCAGGTTCCTCTTTAGAAGCCCCCTTCTGGCCATAGGGAGACTAAATTGGAGGCCAGAGATAAGGGCGGAGAGGTGAGGGCTGTTGGGATGGGGAGAAAGAGGGTGGGGTGGGAAGCAGTTGGAGGATGGTGGCCAGCAACGCCCATGCCCGCTCTGGCTACAGTGTGGGACTTGGGACTGACCTTCGCCAGGCTGGTTAGAGGAAGAGTCCCGCAATGTAGCCTCTCAGGACTGAGTGGCAAGGCCAACTTGGGCACTGAACCCACTGGGGCCCACCTGCTAAGCCTGGACCCCAGCCCTGCAGCTCTAGGCAGAACGGTGGGGGGCACCCTGAGTCCTTCCTTTCCCCCTTCCCTGGTCCCATGATTCAAGCCACACCCCAAAAGGGAACTCCTTCCCCATTTCCACCCTTCTACCTTAGTCTTCCTAAGGAGCCTCCCTTTGTCACCATCCTCCCCATTCTGGCCACTAAAATATAAACCAGATCTCTTAATTCCCCTTGGAAACCCCCCAGGACAAAATCCAGACTGGCCATGGCATATAACCCCAATCTGACCTCACCCCCTTCCACTCCCCCCCCTCCATGTAGCCCCCCAGCACTGGACAAATTCCTTGAGGGTATCCCCTTCCCACCCGCTCTTCCTCCTCCTCCCCTGGAGCCCCACAAGGCTGCCTCCTCTGAATTCAGGTCCCAACTCAAATGTCACCTTCTACTGGCGAAAGTAGTTGTCTCTGTCACATTATCTGGCTTTATCGTTTTTTAATAAACTTGCCAACATTTATGTTCTTGTTTATCATCTTCTCCTTTGACCAGAATGCAAACCCTCTTCTATCTTGCTCAAAGATATGTCACAAGGGTTTGACACACAGGAGAAACCCTGAGGATACGGAGCAGGCTTTCTGGCCCCTGGGGAAGACTGGAACATTGGCAGCTCTAAGGTGGCAGGTTGTGACAGGTGACCCAGGTCTCAGCAGCCTGGGAGAAGCCAGTTCTGAGTTCTGGGTTCTCAGCTGGGTTCTGAGGGACCTGGGGGATCTGCAGAAGCAGGAACATCTGCATTGTGAGCAGGATGGAGACTGGCTGGGTGCTTTCTCATGCATAGGCAGGTGGATGAACAAGGATTTAGAGGGGAAAGGGCCAGGATATACAAGATCTGGGTGTGGGCTGCTGGGAGAAAGGGAGATGAACTTGAAAAGGTATTCACCAAAGGTTTTGTCGTGGACTGAATTGTGTCCCCCCAAAATTCATATGTTGAAGTTCTTTTTTTTTTTTTTTGCGGTACCGGGGATTGAACCCAGGGGCGTTCTACCTCCACGCTACACCCTGGCCCTATTTTTTATACTTTATTTTTTTGAAACCGGGTCTCACGAAGTTGCAGAGGGCCACACTAAGGAGAGAGAGAGACAGGGAGAGAGAGAGAGAGAGAGAGCTGAGGCTGGCCGCGAACCCGGATCCTCTGGTCTCCGCCTCCCAAAGTACTGGGATTACAAGCGTGCGCCACCACACCCAGCCCTAGAATGCTCCTTAATTGAGATTTATGTATGTTTTTCTCATGATCCGACTGAGGTGAGCAGGGGTTAGAACTTCAACATATGAGCCGGGCATGGTGGCGTATGCTCTTAATCCCAGTACTTTGGGAGGCAGAGACTGGAGGATCCGGGTTCGCGGCCAGCCTCAGCTCTCTCTCTCTCTCTATCTCTCTCTCTCTCACCTCTCTACTTAGTGAGGCCCTCCACAACTTCGTGAGACCCGGTTTCAAAATAAAGTATAAAAAAAAAAATAGGGCCGGGGGTGTAGCGCGGAGGTAGAACGCCCCTGGGTTCAATCTCCAGTACCGCAAAAAAAAAAAAAAAAAAAGGAGCATTCTACAAAATACCTGACCAGTATTCCTCGAAAGAAACAAGGAAAGTCTGAGAAAGTGGCACAGTCAAGAGAAGCCCAAGGAGACATGAGGACCAAAGGCCATTAGGTAAAAGCCAAAAATCTAAAAAAAAGCCTGGACTTTAGTTAGTAGCACTGTTTTGACATTGGTTCATTAACTGTGACAGATGTACCATACTACTGTAAGCTATTAAGAATAGGGGCCAAGGTGTCCATCAACAGATGAATGGGTCACAAAACCATGGGATATGTACACAATGGAATTTTATGCAGCCACAAAGAAGAACAAAATCACATCATTTGCAGGGAAATGGAGAGAACTAGAGAACATTATGCTAAGTGATATTAGTAAGTCACTAAGAGTAAAAAATCGGATGTCCCCCCTAATCTGTGGGAGCTAGATAGAATGGGACTTAGAAGGGACTTAGAAGGGAAGAAGA
>PVJS01064101.1:0-10316 GCA_004027185.1 Glis glis | reverse complement strand
ACCAAAAATATTTATTGAGCTCCTTCAATGAATCAGGCTGTGTGTTCAAAGTTGGATATGTGAAATCCTTGCCAATGGATATGTGTGGTATCTTGACTCAGGTCTCAAAGTTTGTATATTCACAAAGCAGGATTAAATATGGTGCAGAGAGATATATCTTTTAACATTAAATCATTCTCATCTCATCATATTGGTTTCTTCTTTCTGTCATACCGTATTATCTTAACTTTTTTACTTAAGAACCCATATATTTATTATCTTATAATTCTGGAGGTCAGAAATGGTTCTCATTAGGCTAAAGTGTCCTTGGGGCTAATTTTTTTTTTTTGTGGTACCGGGGATTGAACCCAGAGGCATTCTACCTCCGAGCTACACCCCCAGCTCTATTTTTTATCCTTTATTTTGAATCCAGGTCTCATGAAGTTGCGGAGGGTCTCACTAAGTAGCTGAGGCTGGCCATGAACCCGGATCCTCCGGTCTCAGCCTCCCAAGTACTGGGATTACAAGCGTGCGCCAGGACGCCCGGCTCCTTGGGGCTAATTTGGAGGATCTAGGGGAGAAATTGTTTCCTTGCCTTTTCCAGTTTCTAAAGGCAGCCTGAATTCCTTGTATTATTATTTGTTCCCTCTCTTTATTGTCTCATCTTCTTTCCTCTCTTCCTCCTCTCCTCAACAGCACTGAAAAATGATACTATTTTTTCTTATCTTAAAAAGGATAACCCAGTAAGTAACCTGGGTACATTGTTTCAAGTAATTAACAATTTGGTGTACTTCTCTTACTTGACTTCCTTGTAATATTCAATGTTGTTGATCATTTCTTTTTTGAAACTGCCTCTTTTTTTGGTTTTCATAACATACTCTTAATTATATTTGTAAATCTCTGCTTTTCTTTTTCAGTCTAGTTCATGATGCCTCTCTCTTTATCCCCTCCTTAACTGTTGGCTCTTCTCAAGAGCTCATTCTTGGCTCCCTGCTTGTCTCCCGTCTCTGTTCCAGTTGGTGATCTCACTTCCGCACATGGTTTTGGTTATCCTTTCTATGCTGATGACCAACCTCACATCTAGCCCAGGCTTCTCAACAGCAACCCTCTGTGCAAGAAGCAATGGGATATTTTCTAAGTGTCTTTAATTATCACTGAAGTATTAGGGCAAAGTGCAAATAATGTCAGAAATACTAGGCCTCAGACCACCTAACACACATGTAAAAGTGCTTTTGGGACTGGGGTTCCGGCTCAGTGGTAGAGCATGTGCTTGGCAGGCATGAGGACCTGGGTTCAATCCTCAATCCCCCCCCCAAAAAAAACACTCTTAGAGGAAATGCTCCAGCAAGAAGCAAAATAAATCTAAGAAGTGTTAATAAGATAAGAAAACAATTAAAATGTCAGTAGATAATTTTGTAAAATTTCTTGTCTAAGCAAGCAATGAACAACAACAAATATATGAATGAATAGTTTAAAATCTAGAAAACCAGTTGAGGCAGGTTGGTATTGTAGTCTAGAGGAAAGACAAGAGCCTATTAAGGTATTTTTACTGGAAGTGAAGGGGATAAAGTAAATATAGCTACTGATAAGATTTAGAATTCTATTACTATAAAATAAATAAATGAATAATAAGTTATAAGTTGAAAAGGCCACCAGAAGAAAAAAATATATCATATTGTGTGACTGTCAAACCAACAGGGTAAAATTCAATCTATCCAATGGAAGTTAGGGAAGGAAGGAAATAGAAGAAACAAAATGAAAACGAAAATCCATAAAATGGACAATGTAAAAGATGACAGCAGAAATAATTTCTAACAAGTAAACCTATGTGAATTGGTTAAACTTACTTTTAGTAATATAGAGACTCTCAGATTTTAAACGATGCAATAATATGCTGTTAGAGAAGCATTTAAAATGATAATGCTATAACAATTTCAAAATCACACATGTGAAAAATAAATTATAAGAAAGGTAGGATATTTCTAACAGGTAATGAAAAAGACAAAATCAATTGACCCTGAAAATTTTTATTTTGCTCATTGTAACTTTGCACAGTAACTCACTAGCTCAAAGACTGCAGTTCCTCTTAATAGAACTCTTTGTCTCTATCCTGATTGTTCCCAATATATTATACAGTATAGTCTTTCAAACCTGATTTCGTCCTGTTGCTGCTTTTTACAATCATTACACATTGCTCACAGGGTAAAGTCCAAGATCTTTGGGATTTTATATTAAACTGATAAGAACAAATATTACACTTGATCTTAGCCAAAAGGCTGAGAAGAGATCTCTTTGGCATTTTATTCAAAGATTTCTTTGATTTGCAGCTTGGCTACTTAATTCCCCATTGTCTTCTTCCCCTTCCCCTTCCTGTCTTCTCTTCCTGCTTCAGGATGAAATGTTTACACTTTTTAAACTGGAATATTCCATCTTTCATTTCTATGCCTTTACCTACTTGGTACTTTCTGGCTGGAATTTCTTTCTTCCCTTTCTGTTTATCCTTCAAATCTTAGATAAGGTGCCACCTCTTCCATGAAGCTTTCTTCTTTATGCTCCTGTGATATATCACATCATGTTAAATTACTTTGCTTATAAGTATATCTCCTGTACTAAACTGTAAGCCACTGGGAGAAAAGGGACTATGTGGAACCATCCTCCAGCACAGTGCCTGCCATACAGTACAAATTATGCTCAGTGAATGAGTTTGTCAACAAATCTTATGTACCAGGTGCTAGACATTGATAGATTAAGAGATAAGAAACAAAAATTTAAGAAATAGGTTCTATGTATAAAGTTATAATGAATGGTTTCTTTAGCTCCAAAAAGAAATTAATATGAACAAGTTATTTTTCTGAAACATTAATTGCATTGTATGAATATTATATTGAGGCACTCTTTTGGTTTCATGTGAGAGAAAATCAACTCAAATAAGTTCATACATGTATAAAGGATATTGGACATATCCTACATGGCAGTGCAAAGGTAAGGCTGCCCCTAGAGCTCAGTTCAGAGGGAACTGAATGAAGCCAGGTTTCTGCCTGTCTCTTGGCCTGTTGGCCTCACCTTTTCTATCAGCTTCCTCCTTTTATCAGGAAAAGTGTAGACTAGAGCTGAACCTCACAACACACAGCTTTGCTGCCAGGAAGACATTGATCTTCTTTCCTGGTTCAGGTTCCAAAAGTCCTGGAGAAGAGCACTAAGTCTGGTCTGAGTCAGGTGCCACCCTGAATGAATGAGTCAACTATAGCCAGGAGAAGACCATCTGCCTGAGTCAGGCACCTATCCTGAGTGAATCATCTATGGTATGGAAGGCAGGACCAGATAGCCAAAGATATGAGAAGTGGGTATAATCTCAACCCTTGCTTCTCAAAGTGAGGTCTTTGGTGTCATCTAAAGCTTATTCAAGAGCCGGCCATGGTGGCACACACTTGTAATCCCAGTACTTAGGAGGCCGAGACCGGAGGATCCAGGTTCGCGGCCAGCCTCAGCTACTTAGTGAGGCCCTCTGCAACTTGGTGAGACCCTGTTTCAAAATAAAGGGAAAAAAATAGGGCTGGGAGTGTAGCTCAGAGGTAGAATGACCCTGGGTTCAATCCCCAGTACCACAAAAATAAATAAATAAATGAATAAATAAATAAATAAAGTTTATTCAAAAGGAGGAGTCTTGGGCCCCTGAATCAACTGAACTAGAATCTGTATTTTAACTAGTCCTGCAAGTGGTTTGTGTGCACAGTCACGTTTGAGAAGCACAATACATATTAGCCAAAAATAGCTGTTCTCTATTTCTTCCAAAGCTGGGAAAATTAGCACTGGTTTTAAGATGTAATAGGTGTTTCAAGGACATGGATTCAAGATCATTTTACATGTTTAAAACAGAAAATATTAATGAAAACTTTGGAATGTTCTTTTGGAGGAAATTTTACAGAGGAATATTCACTACTTTTCTCTGGAATAATTTGTCACATTTATAAACAAATTGACATTTCAACTTCCTTTATCACTTTTATGACAAATTTACCTACTCTTATCTCACACCCCAGAAACTCAGTCCTGGCTCCTAGAAATCCCTATTTCTATATCAATGACTTGATTCCTCCTTAGGCCCTATCCACACTATGTCCTCCCCAGATGTTCCTGATTAAAAGGTTGGACATTGACAATGAAAAGCCCCAGGGTGGTCCTATGTTGGTGTCAGTACATCTTCTGGGCTTGTATAAGAGTGACCTGTGTCAACCTGTCAGCAAGTGTGAGACTCTAGGGTCCTCTGTACTATTGGCTATACCCAATGATGTGGAAGCTTTTCCTGGCAAGAACAAATAGAAAAAATAATTCACTTATAAATCAAGTTAATTATAAATATCTTGTATTTACCAATCTTTTCTTCCAGGTGAGGTCTAGAAAAAGTTTTTTGACAGTAAAGAATTTATTCTTTGGTAGAATGAAAGAAATATTTCCAAGAGTCAATCATTCTCTTTATCTTTTCTGGATATCAGGACTTTTAAAAAAGTCAAATTGTGTCTTTGCTACTAGTCAAAACAAAAAAAAATTGATTACAGACTCCCAAAGGGTTGACGGACAATTCCAAAGCAACATTGGCATTTTGCATATTTATTAATTATTACTTATTGTTAATGGATTAAGTAAAAATATGATAGTTTGCCACGGGAAAACATGATAATTCTGTGGGTTCTTGGCTTCCGTGGTGAAAAGAATTTCAGCATGCGCCAGTCAGAGACAAAGAGGTTTAATTCAAGAAAAGTAGAGATACACATTCAGGGGAAAACGTGGGCCAACTGGAGAGTGTGAGAGCAGGGCAGAGAGACCCTGAGATCTTTTACAATGCTTTTCTTATAGGGCACTAGAGGGGGGGTGACTAGGGGCACATGGCGGGAAATGGGGCAACATGGGATAGTGGTCTCCTTTCTTTGAATCTTCAGGCTGAAAAAAGGTGAGAATTCCTTCGGGATAAGAATCCTAGGGAGTGGAGGCATGGAGGGGGGATCTGGGGTGCAGGGCAAATGTGTGACTTCCTCTGGGATTTTCTTCCCAGGAAATCCAGGTGAGAGGAGCTCTGGCAAGATTTATTTTTGGATCTAATCACCTCAGAAATTTCAGGTATGGAGCTATCCCATTACGATTAAAAGTGGTGTGGGCCTGGCTTTTGTCTAAGAGCAAACAAGTTCTGTAAAGTGGAACTAAGGATTATGAAATTTTTAGCTTTTAAAACTATATTTTCCTTTCCTTCCCAATTTGTCTCCTTTCTACCTAAAATTTTATTTCTTCTATCCTTCCTCAGTTTTTTCTAGTAGTGTTACTTTTTTTGTTAGTGTAATCATTTTAGATGATTTTTTTCTTTTAAGATAGAGAAGGTGTAAGCAATTAAAGTATCTGAAATCACTTTCAGGATTCATATTCAAAGTCGCATTATATTCTTAAACCATTTAACCCACACTGACAAGGATTTAGAAAGATGCTGGGTCTCCTGATTTAAGAATCATTTCTTTAAGATAACTTTATTAACATCTTTTTATGGAAATACAGAGAACTAGTAAGGCTAATTAGTTTTAAATACAGAAGACTTTTCAGAGGACTCATTTACATACAGAGAAAAATGGAGAATTGAGAGCTTTCCTAGCTAACAAAATACACTTCTATACTGTGGCAAATGAGAGACTGTGCATCTGTCTTACCCTATTTTTCTGCCCTATTGAAAGTCCATACAATTAGCAAACACTTTGTGACACTTTGGGAAGACATTGCCAACACCCCTGGAAAGTCATTCAGTCCTGCTGGATGAGTTCCAACCAATTTCCCTCTTCTTATTTGTGTGCCACTGAATCTATGACTTATGGGACACTTCATAGAGAGAAGTAAAAGGAGGGACCATATTGCAACACACAGACTGAAGAAATAGATACCGTTGAGCTTGATTGAATTATTACATGACATGTAATCTCATACAGTAATTGAAAACAATATAGCTTATGGAGCCCATGTTGAGGCATTTTGCTTTCATTTTCTGAATACATGGTTGGACTGTTTCTAAGGTAGCAACTATTCATTTGAATTGTTGTGAAACTGGAGTAGCCAAAGGCCTTGTCATTTGTCCCAAAGATTTCCTGGACAGAAGCTAAATAGTTTTTCCTTCGGGAAGCAAGTCCCAGAGAGAATTCAGAATCAGCCTGGACTGCAGATTATCCAGGAATAAATATAGAATCAATTTTGCTGGCAATTTTTCCAATGTAGACCAAATTCTGAAACTATCCAGGGGATAACATCCTAAAGTCTGAGATTGTCCCAGGTGAACACACCCTGGTTATCAAGCTGCGGTCTAGGCTGTTCTGAGAGAATCCTTTCAGCCAATCTGATATTTGTTACTATTTGTAGTGGTGTGTGGTAGCCCCATTGTCTGACATTAATTAGGAATAAATAATGTTACTGGATTTCCCAGGTAAGTGAGGTGTAACTCATTTAGCTTGAAAACTTAATTTCAACTATCTTTATTGCTATATTTCTAAAAGGAGATATATTGACTATAATATGACTTTTCTGTTTCTCAACAGGGTTTGGCTTTGTACTATATAAATTGTTTCCTTGTTATATGTAAAAAAGCATTTGTTCTGATAATAAATAATACATGTTTGTTGCAAAAAACTTGGAAAACATAAGGTTTAAATAAATAAATTTTAGCTACCTATTGTTTTATATGTACACACACATGCACATAGACTTTTTTTCTTAAACAATTAAGACCAAACTATGTATTCAATCATTTAAAAATTGAACATTATATTGTAAGCAATTCACCAAAAGACTGTTTTGGAATTAAGAATGAAGTCGATGATTAGAAGTGATAAGATAATTAATACTGAGTGCTTTCTCTGTGATAAGCACAGAGAAATAACTTAATAGAGAAATAAGTTAATTTGCCTAATGTTACATAATTAAAAAGTAGATATATATTTTAAGGCATTTATGTCAGTAAAATATTTAATAAATCCCATTTTAAATGATTAAGTAGAATTTCATCACAGGCACATATCATAACTTACTATTATTGTCAAATAATGGAGATTATTTTCAATTTGGCATCTTTCAAATAATGCTGCTATAAACATCTTTGTAAGTAATTTTAGCTATTTTTTATGTTATATAGCTGAACATAAACTGATCTGTCAAGGGGTAAGCATTTTTATGGCCCTTAACATTGTCAGTTGCTTTCTAGAAAGATAGTGCTTACTTATAGTCCATGAGAGTCGGGCGTGGTGGCGCATGCTTGTAATCTCAGTACTTTGGGAGGCGGAGACCGGAGGATCCGGGTTCACGGCCAGCCTCAGCTCTCTCACTCTCTCTCTCCCTGTCTCTCTTTCTCTTTCTCTCTCTCTCTCTCTCTCTCTTTCTCTCTCTCTCTCTCTCTCCTTAGTGAGGCCCTCTGCAACTTCGTGAGACCCGGTTTCAAAATAAAGTATAAAAAATTGGGCCAGGGGGCATAGTGCGGAGGTAGAGCGCCCCTGCATTCAATCCCCGGTACCACAAAAATAAATAAATAAATAAAAAATATAGTCCATGAGATAGCATATGAGAGCATACACATTATGCACTTACTAATACTAACATATAAAGATACCTTGGTTAGTTTGAAAAGTAAAAGATAATTTAATTTGGTAACATGAACTTTGTGGTTCTTGTTATTACCAATCATTAAGATTGCTTATAGCACACAGAAATGAGGAGGACTAGAGGATATTTTCATTCTCAAATAAGGAAATTGAATGAATCAGTCAGTCCTAGTGCTTAGGACCTTTGATTTGTTGTTCTTGGTTACCACTGTCACTGCTTATTATTCAGGGCCAATGACTGACGGATTAGGTATGCATATTTGATATATGAGTTTCCACAAAGATCTGATCCAACTTAGAGGCAAAACAGAGCAACCAAACAAACTAGACAATCATGTTAGCTAAAATAACAAGTCTCATCAACACATTATCTAACATAAAAACAGAAAACAAAACAAACAAGCAAGCTAGGCAATTAACTGTGCAAGTTAAGTTAGCAAATTTGATTGACACACAATGCTAAAGTCAGCATCTGTGTTGAAAATAGTTCCTTCTGTGAGTCAGTCGGTGTTCCCCTTATTTCCTGGTTCCTGGCTGTATCGTAAATGTAGATAAGGAAGGTTCACTGGGCATCCAAATAAACATAAATTTTTTTTTCTCATACAGAACCTCATAAAATGTTTCCTGCATTTGAAAACATTAAATTTGGAATATTTACTGCATATGCAAGATTCCTGCATACAGAACTTGGGCTACATGATAAAGAATTAGATCTTTAATGAGAGTGTTTAAAAATTATTTTCTGAAAAGTAAAATGCAAGAAAAACTGGTTAAATATGAGATTTTAGTTAGTTATGTCAGATAAAGTAGAATGTTATTAAAGTTTCCAGAAGCTATTCTAGAAATAGCTGCTGATTATCTTGTCTAGGTCAGTGACTTCAGTTATACCTGCCTGTAAGTGGGGTTCACTGGATCCAAAGTAGCAGAACTGCCCGAGTTCAACATACTGACTTTGCTACTAACTAGCTGTACAATCTTACTCAATTTGTTGAACCACCCTTTGCCTCAGGCTCCTGATTGTTAAATGTGGGAAGTAATATTGCTAACCTTGGCACCTATCATAGGATTAGGGTACAGTTAGGGTACTTAAAAAATATTTGTTGAATGGGTAATTGAATGCCTCAAGCTACAGACGGTATGCATAATATGAAGCTAGTTATTCTCAGGGCAGGTATGAAAAGAGGGTAAATAGATGAGGAAGATGAAGGAGTTGTCAAGGAAGAGCTTGGAGTGATACACCAAGGATTACTTGATATATACACCAAGGCAGGTAGGGGAAGGAACAGCCTCTTTTCAAGGGAAGGAAGTCTTCCAATGAGAGTACAGGTGAGTCAAGTAAAGAGGGAAGAATAGGCATTCAGAGGGAACATGGTATAAAGCTGTAGTCCCAGAGGAGAAAGCCTCTGGTAGATAGCACATAGACTTTTATTTGTAAGTCTTAAGTTATTTGAAGAAATACAATGCTTCTTACCAAAGTCTAGTAGAGGTTCATTGGGTTTGCTCACTCTCTTAACTGACCCATCAGAAACTACAAAAGCTAGCTGGGCGTGGTGGCGTGCGACGGACCATCTCAGCCAGAGAACTGAGACCGACGGGACAGGGGTCTCAGGAAGGTGGGCAAGGAGTCAGCGATGAGTGACAAACAGACACAGACAACTCAAGGAAATTGCATCTGAGTGTATTTTGCAAAGCTTCAGGCAAGGATTTTATACACAATGATTAAGGAAACAAAATACATCATCAGCTGATCATTGTTCATGCCTGTGGTTTATACAATCTTAATGATTTTTAAGTAATAACAGTGCAAAGCTATGAGAGCAGATAATCGTCAGAGCATACGTCTCGTTTGGCATAATGCCGTGGGCGGCTGCTAGACGTGGTTTTGGCACTTGGACTATCTATGATGAGAACTGGGGTTATGGCTACAGGGCAAGAGTTCAAAGTTTAATCTAGTGCCTTTTATCGCTCTCTTACTATAAACTTTTATAATACACTTTGTTCCAAATTTCTAAATCTTTTTTAAACCATCTCCAAAATCATTTCCATGAAGTTTCCACAAAAAGTTCTTCCTGTTGTAACCCATCCACAACTGTCCTTGAGCCCCCTCTGCCCTTCTGGGCTAATCTAAGCAAGAGCGCGGGAGCGTTCTGGGCCAAAGTTACATTGTTATGAGTTTGACTTCCTGGGAAAGATTCGTCTGTTTTACGCATAGGGCACAGTTGATAATTTGGAAAAGAACACTGCACTCACTGAGCCATATCTATTAAAGATTAAGAGAATCATTGACAAGAAGGTTACAGCAAAGAGAGAATAGCCAAGAACACAGAGGATCTTGCTAGGCCACCTTTTTCTACGGGCATACTTCCTTGAAGCTTTTGCCACGTCATGTGTGTAGGTTCACGCAGACTCCGTAGGAGGCAAGGCCGTGGCAGTGGTGCACGCTTGTAATCCCAGTACTTTGGGAGGCGGAGACCGGAGGATCTGGGTTCGTGGCCAGCCTCAGCTCTCGCTTTCTCTCTCTCTCTCTCTCTTTCCTTCTCTCTCTCTCTCTCTCTCTTCCTGTCTCTCTCTCTCTCTCTACTTAGTGAGGCCCTCCGCAACTTCGTGAGAACTGGTCTCAAAATAAAAGTATAAAAATAGGGCCGGGGGTGTAGTGCGGAGGTAGAATGCCCCTGCGTTCCAGACTCGGTACCGCAAAAAAAAAAAAAAAAAAAAAAA
>PVJS01064100.1:0-10317 GCA_004027185.1 Glis glis | reverse complement strand
TTGCGGAGGGCCTCACTAGGTAGAGAGAGACAGAGAGAGAGAGAGAGAGAGAGAGACAGGGAGGGAAAGAGAGAGAGCGGAGGCTGGCCGTGAACCCGGATCCTCTGGTCTCCGCCTCCCAAAGTACTGGGATTACAAGCCTGCGCCACCACCCCGGCTCTTAACCTTAAAACACAACTTTTTTTTTTTTCGGTACGGGGGGGGGGGATTGAACCCAGGGGCGTTTTACCTCCAAGCTATACCCCCAGCCCTATTTTTCATCCTTTATTTTGAAACCGGGTCTCGCTAAGTCACGGAGGGCCTCACTAGGTAGCTGAGGCTGGCCCCGAACCCGGATCCTCTGGTCTCAGCCTCCGAAGTACTGGGACTACAAGCTTGCGCCACCACGCCCGGCTAGGACACAGCTCTTACGTTGGTGTTTCTGTTTCTTGTTTTGATTTCATATGGCTGTGTCAAGGTCAGACATGTGGGTTGCAAATCAAAGCATACTGCCTGCGTGACCTACATACCGCAGCGCCGTGGCCAGAGCTAACCTCCGTGTGGAGGAACGCAGCTTACGATGACAACGGTAGTGAGTGGGAGAGCGGGCCCGCCGTCCATGGGATGTAATCATAAGTGGACTTTCTAAACCACAGCCGTGGTTTAGTCATGCGTGGGATGATCCTAGAACTTCAAAAGCTGTATTTACCATTTGAAAATCACCTGTGGCGCTCGTTACGAATCGTTCATAAATAATTTCGTTAACAAGCAGTGAGACGTGTTCTGGGAACAGGAGTATCTGCCGGGTCACTGCGGTGCACTGCCTCAGCAAGGACCGCTCATTCAAACTCCCATTTCTTGCTTTTAAGATGTGGTCCAGCTGTTGATAGCATTCGTTTGAATTCAACTGGGATAGTAGTTCTGAACTTGACTAGTGAGAATTACAGGGGCCCTTGGCTGAAAACATTTGAGATATTTAGTAGTTTAATCCCTCAATATTTAGCAAGTATGCTTAAAAATTACTATTCCCATTGGTTTATAGTGACATTAATATAAATGCATAATTTCAAAGTCAACATTCTTTCACTGTGAACATAAAACTTCAAAGATAGTTGTGGGTTTGGTACAGTAATGACTGGCTGCTGGGATAGTACTATTCAAAACTGAAAGATGGGCAAGCTTGGAAAGGTATAATACTCTACATACACACTCTCAGTATGGTGTTTCTCACACTTTTTTATACATACGTCTTGTAATACAGTATAAATTATTTCCTCAAATTTGAAAAACAACCAAGATGAATACACTTTCATTTCAAAGTAACCCTGTAAAATGAAAAGAAGTCCCTCGGGTTGTTAAATATGGTCAAGAGGTGGCTCTTAACGCTTTTATTCTCTTCTCTGAACATTCACTAGTTTTATTCTATCCTAGTGCCTCATTACAACCAGTATGGCAACAAGACCTGCAGCATCTTATGAAAAACTTTATCCAACAGATTATAAAACTGTTAAATCTGCACTTGAGTCCTTCTTAAGACATTGAATTAACAAAGTCCAAAAAGCATATGACCATTCATATCCATGAATTATTGCATTTAATCTTACCTGTGCATATAATTCAAACATAAACTTTTGGGGAGGGGGCATAAAATAAATACTATAGTATTTCTTCATCTCTATTTAATGCTGCTAGGATTAGATGAAAGGATTAATATCACTAACAGGAAGAGTCAAACTATCTTAAAGACTGTTTTCTTAGTAGTTATAACAATTTCCCAAAACAAAGATAAACAAGAACCTATGCCAATACAGTTTTCCTGTAGTGTAATATAATTGTTAGTATGAGGTATAATTTGTAAGCAATTCATACAAATATAAATAGGTTTAAGCCACAACTAAATCAGTCTGGTGAATACACTTCTAAGTTAAAGTAGTTTGGACAGGACAGAGGGATATGAAGAGTGGCCAGGGCAGGTTTCCAGTGGAAACATCATTTATGTGCCTTATCATTATCATCGTCGTGTATTTTAATAATCCACTGTTGCAAAAAGGTAAATCCTTTCCAAGTATGCTGGTCTAGAAAATTCTTTGTGTAGCATAGTAAGCTTATTCAAGTATAACTAATGCCTCATTTGAACTTTTATTTGGATATACACATAACCATATGCATATCAAAAACTATAAAGAGAAATTTAAAACATTCTTATCTCATTTTGGAATAGTTAAAAGTTCAGATGATACTATCTACTATAGAATTTTCTAGAATACCTAAACTCAAGGGTAAAAAACCAAAGGAAAATATTACTATTTCCTTTAGTAAATGGCTTGTGTGAAACCTCAAGCTCACTCATCTTTTTTATAGATAGGTTTATTTGATGAGAATTGTGATCCAATGATTGTTTAGCAGCAATTTTACCAAACTGTAAATTCTTTTATTAACAGGCATTATAAACAGATAATACTAATCTTATTTAAAAACCATGAGTGCCACACCGGTGAATATACAGCTCATGAATAACTTAAAAAGTATTTCCCATTTTATTTTATTTTATTTTTTATTTTTTGGTGGTACTGGGGATTGAACCCAGGGGCATTCTACCTCCGAGCTCCACCCCCAGCCCTATTTTTTGTTCTTTATTTTGAAACAGTGTCTCACTAAGTTGCGGAGGCTTCACTAAGTAGCTGAGGCTGTCCGCAAACCAGGATCCTCCGGTTTCAGCCTCCCCAATTCTGGGATTACAAGCGTGCGCCACCACACCCGGCTGTATTTCCCATTTTAAAAGGCAACACACAGCATACAAAAACCTATACTAAACAAAGAAGCTATAATATGGATCCATGATTGATGTGTCTAAAATAATATATACAGTACATAATTAACGTTATGTGATCAGTACTTTTTCTGTATGATTCCCTTCATGCTTCACTTTCCCCAGAAACTGAATTCTGAACTTCTTCTTCTAAAATTGGTACAATCAGGTTATCCTTGGACATCAAATTATATTTCATCACAAATTTAGTAAACCGATGACATAAAAATGTTTCATTTTCATATTCATCAAATATCTGTCAGTGATGAAAATAAGCGTGCGAAAATGTTCTGTAAATCCTACGGCATACTGATCCTAATTTTGCTACAGATGATTCTTTTTTTTTTTTTGCAGTACTGGGGATTGAACCCAGGGGCGTTCTACCTCCAAGCTACACCCCCGGCCCTATTTTTTATAGTTTATTTTGAAACCGGGTCTCACGAAGTTGCAGAGGGCCTCACTAAGTAGAGAGAGAGAGAGAGAGAGAGAGAGAGAGAGAGAGAGAGCACGAGAGAGCTGAGGCTGGCTGCGAACCTGGATCCTCCTGTCTCCGCCTCCCAAAGTACTGGGATTACAAGCGTGCGCCACCACGCCCGGCTCAGATGATTCTTTTATGCTAACCCTCCTGGGAAAATATTTATTGCTATTCAGAAGACATGCAGCACCATCAAGTGTGTGTCTAGTGTAGTCTATAGTAGGACACTCTTTTTTGGAGTTTCATGAACTGCACAAAGAAAAATCCATTGTTCGGTTGCTGTCATTTGAATACAAGTATCTGGATGGCATTCACTCTGAAGTTTGACAGCAAGTCCATTTAGTTCAAGGCAGAATTGCCTTAAATGTCCATACTTCCATACACCCTCATCTTGGCCTTCAGGTGGCTTGAGAATTTTGTCAATATTGGAGCAATCTGTCCTTATGTTCTGTTGAATATACTGCTGAACAGCAAGTGTACTGTCCATTTCATCAAACAATTCATCAGGCCAATTATAGAAATCCTGCGCCTTGGTGCCCGGCCTGTTCCGCCTCATAACTGCCGTCCCCTCCGCCATGACCATAGTGCCAGCGTCCTGCAATCTGTATTTCTAATAAGTGCCTTAGGTGATTTTTATGACTAGGCGGATTTGAGAAACCATGTGGTTGGATGTGGCCAGTCATCTTAAGAAAATAAGTACAATTAACACCTTGACTCTAAAATTTAGTTGTGCTAAATGTTAAAATTGAAGTTGCCTTAACGAAATGTGGTTGTAAATAAATCATAGAGACCTGATTCGAATTGCAGATGCAAAGTAGACTGGTGTAGTGTCATGTCAGTTCTGTGCTGAGGTTGGGTGTGGAGCAGAACGTCAAGAGGCCAACTTTTGTGGGCCCCCTTTTTTCATAAAAAATAAATTTAAATTATATTTTAGGGTTATTTTGGTATAAAGGTGTATCAATATTGTATAATACTATATTTTTTTCAACCTAAAAGTTCATGTTTTCTTCTGATTTTGTTTTTTTTTTTTTGTAGTTCTTGGGATTGACCTCAGGGGCATTCTACCTCTGAGCTACACCCCTAGCCCTATTTTATTTTTTAGTTTGAAACAGGGTCTCACTAGGTTGCTGAGTCTCACTATGTTGAAGAGGCTGTCCTCAAACCTGTGATCCTCCTGTCTCAGCCTCCTAAGTACTGGGATTACAAGCGTGCGCCAGCCACCATGCCTGGCTTTTTCTTCCGATTTTGAAAGAAATTTAAAAAACTATTTTCAAGCTGGGCATGGTGGCGCACGCTTGTAATCCCAGTACTTGGGAGGCTAAGACAGGAGGATCACAGGTTCAAGGCCAGCCTCAGCAACTTAGCAAGACCCTGTTTCAAAATGAAATAGTGCTGGAGCATAGCTCAGAGGTAATATGCCTCTGGGTTTAATCCTCACTATGAAAACAAACAAAATTTTTCATGGATAAAAGTATTGCAAATCCTAGGCACTGTGCCTCTTGTGCCTAACAGATAATTTGTACTGGAGTGGCAGAGGCGAAATCCAAACTCTACTTTTTTTTTTCCTGATGTGATAATACTCTACCTGCCTCAGAAGTTCTGAAAGGAATCCTCCCTGTTCTTTTCCCTCTTGCATCTGAGTTGTGATCAGCCCTTTTGTTCCTGCCCTTGTCTGGGCAAGTGGGAGAAAGCCGATCGAAGCTGGGGCTGTGCCAGTGGAAGGAGGGTTCTTGTCGCGCGAGGACGGGCAGTGCAGCCTTTCTCACAGTGATCCTTTCCCACAGACATGCCTGTGCCCCGAAGTGTTTTGAATTGCCAAGTTTAGCTTGTGCTTTTTGTCCTCACGATGGTGTAGGTTGGATGCGGTTCATCCCCATGGAAAGCCACGTTGAAGTGGCTTCTCTGTGTGGTGGTGCTCGGGGTGGGGCCTCGTGGGGTGCTTAGGTCATGGGGACACTGCCCTCATGAATGGATTCATGTCTTTTTCCAGAGGCTGGGATCTTTCCCAAAGTGAACTGGTGAGAGCCAGTGTTACAAAGCTAGTCCGGCGCTACCTTGCACACATGTCCTGCTGCGTGTGCCTGCCTCCCCTCTTCACTGCACCATGATAGGACGCAGCACGAGGCCCTCACCATCTGGTTGTCCACGCTCTTGGACTTCCCCACTTCCAGAACCATGAGGCGAACTACACCTGTTTTGCTTATAAGTTACCCAGTCTCCAGCCTCTGGTATTTTATTCGGGCTATAGAAAGTGGACTAAGACTGGGCAAATCAAGCCTTTTCCCACCCTAAATTCCTACCTGAAAGAACCTTTATGATGTCAAGTATTTAATTTGTTAAGGAATTTTGCTTCTGGGTTTCAGCCCCCCCCCCTCCATTGGGGATTAAACTCAGGGCCTTGTACCTCTATCACTGAGCTACACCCCATGCCCCATTCCCTACCATTCTTTTTCTTTTTTCTTTTGGTTCTGGGATTTGAACCCCAGGGGCATTCTACCTCCAAGCTACACCATCCCCCCCACCTTTTTTTTCTTTTTCACTTTGAAACACAGTCTTGCCAGGTTGCTGAGACTGACCTTAAACCTGCGGTCCTCCTGTCTCAGCCTCAAGTACTGGGATTGCAGGTGTGCACCATTGCACCCAGTACCCTGCCATTCTTCATGGCTTGGGTCAGGTGGATTTTGAAAACGGGTTTGATTTGATAGATATGGTAGGGTGTTGAAACAGAAGAAAGGGAACTGTTGTGTTAGGGATTGAAGGCATGCTGCTTTCCATGGGCAAACCACAGATCTGCTATCTATTCATTGAAACAAAGTTAGAACAATTTATTTTTCTTTTGCATCATTAAAGAATGATGATTTAAAAATAACTTTAATGATAAAGTTTAAATGTACTGATTGTAGCTGGGCGTGGTGGTGCACACTTGTAATCCCAGTACTTGGGAGGCCGAGACCGGAGGATCCAGGTTCACGGCCAACCTCAGCTACTTTATTTCAAAATAAAGAATAAAAATTAGGGCTGGGGGTATAGCTCAGAGGTAGAATGCCCCTGGGTTCAATCCCCAGTACTGCAAATAAATAAATAAATAAATAAATAAATAGATGTACTGATTGTAAAAAAATTATAAAGTGCAGGAAAAGCCAGAAGAAAAAGAAAAAAAATCATCCCTCCCTCCACAATTCAGAGATAATAGCTGTTAACATTTCGGCCTTATTTCTGGTTATATTTTCTGTATCCAAATAGCAATATAATTTTTAGACAAAACTGTTACAATATGAAATATACAATTTAATCTGTCCTTTTTTACCTAAAAATATATAATGAACATTCTTCTCATGTCGTTATTGTCCAACAAAATGTTTCTAATGGTGATGTGTTGTATCATGTTAATGGGTAATCACATGTTTATCCAGCCTTGTATTGTTAGACAGCAAATTAGTCTTCACATTGAAATCTTCAATTTTTTAAGCTAAGATTTTTGAAACATACATAATTGTTTTCTTAGGATAAAGTAGAACCAAGGCACCAAGGGGGATAGGAATCTGGAGCCTTTTAATCTACGTTTCCAAGTAGCCCCATGGGAAGATTGCAGCAGCTTGCCCTCCCCTTGGTAGTGTTCCCACATAAAATCTATCTGTTGGGACACTCTCGGTTGTGACAGACAACTCAACACAGACTGGCCGAGCAAAATGGGAAATTGACTGGTTCATGAAGCTGAAAATGGATTCTGATATCTACTGTGACTGACCTTGGACAATTAATTCCTTCATCTTTCTAAGCCTCAGTTTTCATATCTTTAGACAGGATGTTGAACTTGACCTATGTTTCCTTCTACCTTTTAAAAGTTAAATGATGAGCCAGATATGGTAGGACACACCTGTAATCCCAGTACTTGGGAGACTGAGACAGGAGGGTCACAGGTTCACCGCCAGCCTCAGCTACTTACCAAGACCCTGTTTCAAAATAAAATGTAAGCAGGGCGTGGTGGCTCACGCTTGTAATTCCAGTACTTGGGAGGCTGAGACTGGAGGATCTGGGTTCACGGCCAGCCTCAGCTACTTAGGGAGGCCCTCTGCAACCTAGCTAGACCCTGTTTCAAAATAAAGAATAAAAAATAGGGCTGGGGGTGTAGCTCAGAGGTAGAATGCCCCTGGGTTCAATCCCCAGTACTGCAAAAAAAAAAAAAATTGTTTCTTTAAACTGGGTGCTGGATGCTAATAATCTGAGCTATTCAGGAAGCTGAGACAGGAAGATCACAAGTTTGAGACCAGCTGCGGCAACTTAGTGAGACCCTGTTTTAAGAAAGTCTTTGTGTTAAAGCTATCTAGAAGTGTTTGTTTTGTTTTATTTTGCTTTTGTGGCACTGGGGATTGAACTCAGGGGCATTCTACCTCTGAGTTACACCCCTAGCCCTATTCTACTTTTATTTTGAAACAGGGTCTTGCTAGGTTAATGAGAATCTCACTATTTACTAAGGCTGTCCTTGAACCTGAGATCCTCCTGTCTCAGCCTCCCAAGTACTGGGATTACAAGCATGTGCCACTAAGCCCGGCTCATTTTACAGTTATAACTAATACCAGATTGACCATCTTGGTTTGTTTTTGCAGAAAGTTTCAGACAAAATTAAATACAATAGGACCTACAAACCTTTCTACTAATGCTCAGCTACCACATGTTATATCAGTGGTGATGACAGCTCCTATATTTAGTTCTGCCAGAGGAACTAAATGGGGAAAAACAAACAAACAAAACCCAAGATTTTGATTCAGATTCTATTACTCAGGATAGGCAGGTGCTGTGGTTTGGATAAGTGTCTCCCAAGTGCCCATGAGTTAAAAGTCTTGGTCGCCAGGGTGGTGCGACTTTAGGAGGTGGGGCCTATGGGTCCTTAAATGGCCGGGGGTGTGCACTGAAGGGGATTGTGAGAACCTGGTCTCTTCTTCTCCCTTTTCCTCTTTGCCTCCTGACTGATGAGGTAAGCAGTTGTGCTCCGCCCCACGCTCCGGCTACGATGTACTGCTTCACCACAGGCCCAAAGCAATGAGGCCACTTGATCTTAGACTGGAATCTCTGGAACCATGAGCCAAAATAAACGTTTCCTTTTTATAAGTTCATTATCTCCAGTATTATTTCATTATAGTAATGCAATACTGACTGATTCAGCAAGTTTATCCTGCAGTAACACAGAACCCTGAAACATCAGTGGCTTAGAACAACAAAGGTTTGTGTCTCCCAAGTCCGCTGACAGATGGCTGGGAGCTCCATTGTGACTCATTTTCTTCACTCTGAGACCTTGATGATGGAGCAATCGTTATCTTAAATTTTGCTGGATATGATAACAGAGACAGAACCCTGAAGGATCTCACCACCAGCTGGAAGCGCTCTTGCCTGTAAATGACACACATTCTTTCCATTCATATTATTAGCCAGATTAGGAACATTTCCCAGCTCAATTATCAAGTGGCCTGAAGTTGCAGCCTGACCCCATGGGCCTGGAAGGAAGACACCAGAAATATTTGACCAGTAGCATTATTGACTCTCAATTTGCTCGTCTGATTGCCAGATATTTGGTGCATTCTTCCTCTTCCTTTTTTTTTTTTTTTTGGTCCTGGGGATTGAACCAAGGGACATTCTCTCTCTGAACTTCACCCCCAGCCCTTTTTGAAAGTTTATTTTGAAACAGGATATTGCTGAGTTGCTGAGGCTGGCCACGAACCTGTGATCCTCCTATCTCAGCCTCCCAAGTACTGGGATTACAGGCATGCGCCACCACACCTGGCTGCACTCTCCCTCTTGTAGGAGAATTAGATTCATGATTTCCCCAAAGGAGACTGGGACCCCAAGGTCCCACCCACTCACAGCGTCTGGATGATGCCTAACTTAAGGTTTCCATTAGAGGATGATACAAAGTCATTTCTACATCAACTCTGGATGTGGTTCCTCTTGATCTAGAGACTTCAGGACAAAAAAGACAAGTTAACTGCTCTTTAACTCCCCTACCCCACCCATGCACACTATACATAATACAGCAAAACAAAGATTAAAAAACTCAGTATCCACTGTGTGTTAGTCAGCTTTTCATCACTGTGACAAAGAAAAACAACTTCAAAGGAAAGATTTTGGCTCGTGGCTTCAGAGGTTCGGTCGGTAGTTGGCACCTCCATTGCTGTGGCCTGCAGGGAGGTGAGCCTCATGGCGGGGAGGGTGTGGCAGAGCAGAGCAGAGCTGCTCACCTCATGGTGGCCAGAAGGCAGAGAAAGAGGAAGGAGCCAGGGACAAGATGTACCCTTCCAGGGAACACCACCACCTGTGACCTTCTTCCTCCAAGTAGGCCGCACCTCGTACAGTTTTCACCACCTCCCCATAGTCCATTCAGTTGTGAAGCTGTCAGTGGGTTAAACCCGTTGATGAGGTCAGACCCCTCATGATCCAGTCACTTCTGAAAGCCTCACCTCTGGACACTGCTGCACCGGGGACCACGCCCTCAACACGTGAGCCTTTGGGGACACCCAGATCCAACCACAGCACCCGCCATTGGAAAGGGGGGAGTGGGAGACACCATCAGCCCCTGGTCCTCAGTCATTCTACAGCGTTGAAACAAATTCTGAGATCCCTCTGGCGTCCCTGCCTTGGAGGGAGAGAATGTTTCTTTGGGCTCCAATTGTCCCTGGGAGGGCCTCCCCAGTCCATTCTTCTCTTCAGCCCTTGGCTCCACCCTTGGGAGGCCTCTTTTTTTTCCAGTGGCTTCCTCGATCACATTTGGTATATAAAAATTGGAGGATGACATTATTTTGGATTAACCTCCTGCACTAGCCCCTAACAGACCAGGCTAACAATCAAAATGGATTACGCTTGTAATCCCAGTACTTGGGAGGTGGAGACCAGAGGATCTGGGTTCGCGGCCAGCCTCAGCTACTTAGTGAGGCCCTCCGCAACTTCGTGACACCCGGTTTCAAAATAAAGAATAAAAAATAGGGCCGAGGGTGTAGTTCGGAGGTAGAACACCCCTGGGTTCAATCCCTGGTACTGCAAAAAAAAAAAAAAAAAAAAAAGG
>PVJS01064099.1:0-10317 GCA_004027185.1 Glis glis | reverse complement strand
CAAAAAAAAAAAAAAAAAAAAAAAAGAATATTAGGATTAACTCCCTCCCTACATTTCAGGGGAGCTAAGTCTACAGCAGTGGTTTAGTGTACCTCAGCATTACTTGAGACTAAAAATGCAGATTCACAGACTGTTTCCAGACATTCAGAATCGCTGAGGGTGGGGTCCGGATGTTCATATTCTGAACAAGCTCCCGACATGATTCTGATGTATGAATTCATGGTCTCCCATGGCCCACCCTTTGAGGAATACCATCTGATACCGTACTCACACTTTGTGTGTGTGCATGTGTGTGTGTGTGTGGGGGGACTCTGGGGGTTGAACCCAGGGGTTTTCTACCTTTGAGCTGCACCCCCAGCCCTATTTTTATTTTTCATTTTGAAACAGGGTCTCACTAAGTTGCCGAAGGACTTGCTAAATTGCTGAGACTGGCTCGAACCTGCAACCCTCCTGTCTCCGCCTCCCAAGTAGTGGGATTACAAGAGTGCACCACCATGCCTAGCTTCACTCTTTACACATGAACGAGTTGAGGGTCAGAGAGACCAGGCAGTTTATCTGAGGTCACACAGCAGTCAGCAGCACAGTGGAACTCCAGCACTGGTGCTCATCTGCTGCATCTACTCATGTGGCCTCTCACAAAAGATGGGTTCATTTTGACACTAAGGAAAGAGTCCTAATAAGTCAATAAACATAAGAAACACGTTATTTGGAGTCTGAATTTAAGAACACATAACAGAATGTGAAAATGTTTAATAAATTAGATTGAATTATTTGAGGACTAGAAATTTAGTAATATTTTATTGTATTAGTGATTATTTCAGGTTAAGGGTTGCATCCACTCAAGTAAATAAATATTAATACTCTTGCTACTTACACATTTATTTACCAGATGGTCAAAAAAATGTTTTTGACTCTGCTCCTCAGCACATATATTTTCTACCCTTTCAGCCATATGGTAAGAATGCTAATATGTGATATGAGTCAGGAGGGAATTAGCCATGATGGCAGAGCTACAGGTTTCCTAACAATAAATGGTTTCAATGTAAAGCGTGCATTAGATTGACTTTTTAAAAACCATAATAGCATTCAAAAGCTTTGAACTTGTGTGCTATATTTAGTGTTTTATTTTTGAAATAGATTTCCAGAACACCTGTTAATAAAGTATCAGATAGCACAGATCTTGTCCCCAACAGGGGGGAAAAGAAAATACACACAAAGAGGTGAAATGACTTAGAGTAAAAGGGGAGTGTTGTAACCACCAGCACAACTAGAAACGGAAATAAAGGCACTTCTGTGGTTGAAGCACCTGGTTTTTCTTCTTGGTAAGTGATTCATCAGGAGGTAATGACTTTAAGAATACTTCCACTGGGTGTGGTGGCGCACGCTTGTAATCCCAGTACTTGGGAGGCTGAGACAGGAGAATACAGGTTTACGGTCAGCCTCAGCTACTTAGTGAGGCCCTCACTAAGTGAGACCCTGTTTCAAAATAAAGAATAAAAATTAGGGCTGGGGGTGTAGCTCGGAGGTAGAATGCCCCTGGGTTCAATCCCCAGTACAGCAAAAAAAAAAAAAAAAAAAAAAAAAACCAACAAAAAAAACTTCCAGATGAATCAGAAAGATAGGAAAAGGAAGAAAGGAGAGATGGGGGAGGGAAAATTAGACTTACAAGTCATATTTTTACTTTTAATCATTTTCAATACATTTCAAGCATCCTGCAGATTCCTAATTATTCTCTTCTTCACCCTAGTCAGCCTGTGAGAACATAAGACTCAGGCAGGCCAGCCTCCTGAACGTGTTGATTCCTCCTCTTTGAAACAAAATATGGTGTTCTATACTACCAGATTGTCACAACAAAGACAAATTTTTTTAAAAAAATTGCAATGAGTAGTAGGACCGCAAAATACCAGTGTGCAAATGTCAGTCTTGCTGCTGTTTTACTTTTAAAACTCGGGTCTTTCTAATCAATCAGTTCTTCAGGATACCAAACATAGCCACAAAAGCCAATATTAAAAAGAATTGCTAGGAGAGCTCTGAACTTTGGTTTGAACTTCCTTAAAAATTTATAATCCTCGATGAAATGTTAAAATGATGCTAACAGAGAAAGGCCATGGAAAACCTTTGTGACAATTCAGAAGGGTACTTATAGGAATCGTATTCCCTAAAGAATCTTGATTTGGGGGACATGTGAGGGTCCCTACATTCCCAAAGTGTGACGTGATTCTAAGAGGAACTCTGCTTCCGGTCTTGCCAGTCTCCTTTCCCAGTAAGCTGCTCCCCAAACGTCTTTCTATCCCTGGCACCGTGTTGCTCAAGTCTGCTGACCTGCCCTGATTAAATGACTCCACTGGCCTTTCTCCACTTGCTGTGTTTTTATCCAGTCACCAAAACAGATGTACTTTATTAGAAGAGGAAGAACTGACAGGGGCAGGTGACGAGCAGGAGGTCCTCTGGTATGTGCCAGCAGTGCTGTATGAATGTTGAAGATGATTCATCAACCAGCTGCCGGCTTTGAAGGCCCCGAGAACGTAAGCCATGTTTGTGTGCACACAAATGCTGAAATGCCCAAGTGGGACACTGGAGTTCCTCCCTGGGCAAGAGAGTTGACCTTCCCTGCAAAAGAGGTGAGCACACTGAGCAAGCAAGACGGAGACAACAGTGAGTGCAAATTAATACGATCGTTTCAAGCTCTCACCTTTTGTTTTCTCTTTAAAGTGTAAGATTGTGAGTTACAAAGGAATACGGAAATGTAAGGAAGACACAAGGATGCTCAGTAAAAGGCAATATACTCTTGGTGGCAAAATGTTGAAGATGAGCTCAGAAACTGAGTCCATCTGCTCAGAACTTCTACATTTATTATCTCACTACATCACACTTTTTTTTTTTGCGGTACCGGGGATTGAACCCAGGGGCGTTCTACCTCCGCGCTACACCCCCGGCCCTATTTTTTATACTTTATTTTGAAACCAGGTCTCACGAAGTTGCAGAGGGCCTCACTAAGTAGAGAGAGAGAGAGAGAGAGAGAGAGAGCGAGAGAACTGAGGCTGGCTGAGAACCCGGATCCTCCGGTCTCCGCCTCCCAAAGTACTGGGATTACAAGCGTGCGCCACCAGGCCCAGCTTCACACTTCTTGACTAAAGGAGGCAGATTGAAATCATCACGCCCAGTTTACAGATGAGAAAAGCAGGGCACAGATTAATGAAGTCACTGTCCCCCCCACCCAGCTCACGGCCTTGCCAGCGACCCAGCCTCTTCTCACGGCCCTGAGTCAGGTGGTATGAATGTGCTGGGAAACCAAAGTGGGATATTCTTCCAGCACCAGTTTTCCAGGACAATAAAAACCCGAACGGTCGATATTTAAATCCTGCTCTACCTGCTTAGAACACTGCTGGAAATACTCATGCAATCATTTGCTGTATTATTAAACATTGATTCCTGTCCTCCACACTGACATTCTGAAGGGCAGCAGGAGTGAAGGCAAATATTCTCACATGCCTGACCCCTGCACTCCGTGAATGTTGACAGAATACCCTGGGGTAGAAGTGTGAACACCCTGCCTTCTCCATGCCCCTCCAACATGGGATGTTCTAACATCTTCTGTCCCCTAGGGCACAGAGTGAGGAGGATCCCAAATCCAAGATATTTCAGCACAAATACACTGAGGATTTGGGGCATCACTTTTTAAAAATATCTGGCACAACCCCAGAGGATTCACAGGGGAATCCTTTTGTCTGCCTATAACCTTGAGCATCTTAAGAGCAGTTTAATTACTGCAGTGATTAAAAACAACTCTGGTAGCTAGTGGTATTGAGTTAGTTTTGGTTGCTAGGCAACCCACACGCTCAAAATTCCATCAATATTCGACTCATTAATTAGAATCAGATCCCAACTTCAGTATGTGTTCCATATGCTAAATTCTGTTTCTTTTGTTTTGTTTTGTTTTCTTACCTACTTATCCTTGAGATGGTACATTTACTGAACAACTAGGTAACAGACATATTTTTTAAGTTATTTCATTCAACAACTCCATGAAGAAGGTACTATTATCTGCATTTTACAGATGAGAAATTAAAATTCAGAGAAGGTAAATAAGTCATTCAAGGTCACATTGATTATAATAGAACTCAGATTCCATCCAGATCTGCCTGATTCCAAAGCTTAGTCTATACCACATTATTCTGCTTTCACCAGGATTTAGGAAATGTAGATCTTAGTCTCCTTTCTGCTACCTAGGTGAGCTTGGCATGTTTGTTATCAGCAAAGCAGAGAAATTATCACCTAGACTACAAGGAAGAAGTGAAAGTATCTACTGGGACAAAGGAATAGAGTACTGTTGAAGACGTTTTGGAATTATATAGGATCTGGAAGACAGGAAAGTAATCAGAGAAAAAGGAACTCCATTTTAGCCAGGTTTAACCTGATGCTCTTGGTCTGGCAGGATTCACAGCAGAAGACATGGGGTGGGATGGATGGAGAGAGATTTGACAGTTACAGGCACACGAGAAAACGCTGAATAGAGACGGGTTGGCAAGATTATCCAGAATCTGAGAATGGGGAGAAATGAAGGTCAAAGCTAAGTGCCTTTGATCAGAGGTTTTAGACAGAACTTTAGGGCTGTGCTGTCCAAAATGGCAGCTGCTAGTCACATACGACTTTTTTTATTTATTTACTTATTTTTTGTACTAGGGATTGAACCCAGGGGCATTGCACCTCTGAGCTATACCCCCAGCCCTATTTTATTTTTTATTTTGAAACAGGGACTCATTAAGTTACTGCAGGCCTTGCTATACTGCTGAGGCTGGTCGCAAACCTGTGATCCTCCTATCTCAGCCTCCCAAGTGCTGGGATTACAGGTGTGCGCCACCATGCCCGGCTCACATGTGACTACTGACCATTGAAATGTGGTTAGTTTGAATTGGTATGTATTGTTCACAATGGATTTGAAGACAAAACAATGTAGAAGGAAAGAATGTCTGTAATAATTTTTATATTGATTACATGTTGAAATGAGAGTGTTTTAGAGATAGTGGGTTAAATAAAACATTATTAAAGCTATTTCTACCTGTTCTTACTTTTATAAATATGTTGCTAGTGGAAAATTTAAAATTACATATGTGTCTTGCATTATATTTCTCTTGGAAAATGCTGGTCTAGAGCCTCTCAAGCAAGAGAGAGGGGACCTGGCATGATGCTGTGCAAACAGTGCATATGTATAATGCATAACTGTATAAATACGGAAGAATGATCCAAGATTATGAACAGAGAGTTGATATAAATGTAAATGATACTAGCTACAATATGCCACAGTCAGTAAGATGTTACCCAAGGCACAGCTGTCACCACCTGGTTTCTGCCCATAGGGTAACCAATCCCCAGCAGCTCATGGCCTCTTACCCTACCAAGGGAAGCATACTTTCTGCTTTTGCCTTAGGAGAGTTCTACTTTCCCAGGTGATTATGTTACTAGGTTTAATTTTCTCATTTCGTCTTCTGATGATACCTCAGAGAATACATTGAAAGTCCCAGATGATTTTGTAATTTTTATACAAGTGACTGGGTTCTATCCATCTGGATTCCAGAGGGTCCACACCAGCTTTTGCTTTCACATAGTGCATAGAGATTCTTCATGTGCCTCAGGTCCTATAGGCAGAAGTGTGCCTCTGATCCTCCTTACCAATAAGAGCGTGGAGTCTCCCTGAGACTTCTAGAGCATGCCTGCAGGCCGTGCTGGACTTTTCTGATTCTCATGTCTCAGCTGATGTCACATTTTAATAACTCCAGCCATGATGGATCTCTTATTATATCACACACTGCAGTGGGCAGAATTCTAAGATGGCCCTTAAGATTCCTGCATCCCTACCCCCCACAACCCAGTCTATATGTCCTGTATAATTCCCTTCCCTCAAGGGTGGGCAGAACTTGTGTATGGGATGGGACAGATGTTCCCTTAATTAGGTAACATTCTACGACAAATGGTGGTAGAACAGTCATTTCCATGATTATGATAAATTATATAGAGTTTACCATTGGGCTGGAGAGGAACTGGAAGTTAGAGATGTGCTTCTACTGTCCTGGAAGAAGGTTGTGTGTCCAGGTTGTGAACTGTCTATGGGGTCCCCAAGAAAAGGAACTGCAGAATGCCTCCATCAGCTGATAGAAGCCACCAACCAACAAGATAACTTTCAAGATAACCAGGAATTGAATTCTTCAGTCACCTGAGATCTTGGAAGAGGACCCTCCAGCTCCAAACAAGAAGCGACATGTGCCTGACACCGTGATGACAGGCTTGAGAGCCCCGGAGCAGAGGATAGAACTCAGCAGTGCCTGTGAGTGCCTGAGAATTCCTGTGACCCACAGAAACTGAGAGAATAAATGTGTGTTGTTTAAATGTTGGCGAGGATGTGGGGGAACTGGGACTCTTCTACACTGTTGGTGGGATTGCAAACTAGTTCAACCACTATGGAGATCAGTGTGGAGATTCCTCAGAAAACTGGGAATGGATCCACCATATGACCCGGCTATACCACTACTGGGTATCATACCAAAGGGACTGAAACCAGAAAACTACAGTAATATATGCATATCCATGTTCATAGCAGCACAATTCACAGTGGCCAAATTATGGAACCAACCTAGATGTCCATCAACAGATGAATGGATTACAAAATTATGGGAAATACACACAATGGAATTCTACTCAGCAATAAAGAAGAACAAAATAACAGCATTCGCAAGAAAATGGAAGGATCTGGAGAACATTAAGTGAGATTAGCCAATCACAAAAAAAGAAGGGACATATGTTTTCATTAATATGCGCAACCTAGGGAGTAGTGGGGACACAAAAGGGACTCCAATGACAACAGAGAACCCTCAGAGGTGCAAGGGAAGGGGTACAAGGGAAGGGGAAGGGGAAGGGAAAGAAAGAAGTGAATCTATGGAATTACTATCATAAACAATGTGTACATATACATATGAGATTATACCAACATCATTCTCAGTACTACATGTGGGGGGGGGAGGTAGGGGGAGGGACACCAAGAGCTGTGTGCATGTATGCTAACACCAAACTGATACTCATTGTGATGTGAGACTACAATGCACCAATAAAAACATATTAAAAAATGTGTGTTGTTTTACGCCACTAAGTTTGTGGTAATTTTTAACACAGCAACAGAACACTAATCACACACACACACACACACACACACACACACACACTTATGACTACTTGCTATACATGAGGCTTTTCACTAAACTAATAATGAATATTTTATGATAGAATATAGGTCTATGAAGCACAGGACTCTCAATCCTTGCTAGATTTAAATCAGGAAAACTGGGTGAGAATGGTTTCTCAAGATTATCTGGAAAACAAGACTCTCTGAAAGGCCCTAAGAATTATTTAAATATAAAGCTGGTTGTGGTGACACATGCCTGTATTCCTAGTACTTGGGAGGCTGACACAGGAGGATCGCAGGTTCGAGGATAGCCTCAACAATTTAGTGAGGCCCTCTGCGACTTAGTGAGACCCTGTTTCAAACTAAAAAAATAAAATAGGGCCATGGGTGTAGCTCAGAGGTAGAATGCTCCTGGGTTCAATCCCCAGTACCATAACAATAAAATAAAATAAGAATTATTTAGATTTTCTGTGGTTCCTAGTAGCACTTTAGAGGTTTTTCTTTCATAGAGTCAAGAGGCCCCAACACTATTGAGATTGTGAACACACGGGGAACTTCCAGAATAGCTGTGACATTCGTTGTCACTTATCCCAAACTCCTCGGAATCTCATATTTCACAGGCTGACTTTCAGGTCAGTCAGTCCTTCATAAAATTCAGCCACTCAGATCGAACAATTATTTGAAGTTTCAGACTCATCCAGAGATTGACACTCAAAATACAGAGTATAAAAGCCCAAAACAGCTGGACATGGTGGTGTACACCTGTAATCCCAGTATTTGGTAGGCTGAGACAGGAGGATGGCAAGTTTGAGGACAGCCTCAGCAATTTTGCAATACCTTCAGTAGCTTAGCAAGACCCTGTTCAAAGAATGAAAAATAAAAAGGGCTGGGGGTGTAGTTCAGAGGTAGAATGCCCCCTGGTTCAATCCCCAGTACAGAAACAAATAAACAAACAAAAAAACAAAAGCCCAAACAGATAACTAATTCTTCAAATTGTGTGACTCCAAGGTAAGATGAGCAATGGGACATTAATGTCATATCCAGTGGTCATCGGGTCATCGTCTTGGTCCTCATATGCTACTACTAGACTCTAGTATTTACTGGGCATCCATCCATTCTGTGTCAGGTACTTTAAAAAGGACCTTAAGATGTTATGTCATTTAATCCTCACAACTTTTTGAATTAAACAGTCTAATTGTCCCCATTATATGGATGAGAAAACTGATGTAGGGAGGTTAAGTAGGTTACCTAAGGATACACAAATGCTAAGAGCCCAGATTCACTCCCAGGCAGCCAGACGCCAGTGCCTGTTCTCTTGGCCACCATGATATGCTGCTTCATGTACAATTTGAATTTAAAAATATGGAGTTACTGGAAGAGATCAATAGCATTCTTTTCTCCCTTCAGTAATTTAAATGTCTTCTTAAGAACCTCCAGTTTGGTAGAACGCCCCTGGGTTCAATCTCCGGTACCGCAAAACAAACAAACAAACAAACAAACAAAAAAACCCTCCAGTTTTTTGAGCCACAGGGGATGGGAGAGTTGGTCCCACAGTTCGGTCACTCAGCCCTATGGTTTCTAAATACACATGATTTGGCGAAAGCGGCAGCAAGTCGCTCCTTCTCAAGCTTGCCACCTGACTACTTAAATAACTGCCAGGCTCTGGTCAAGTCCTTTTGGCTTCTCTGTGTCCTGGAAATAGTTAAAAGCACGAGCCATTCTTACTCCCTTCTTATCAGCTGCTATGATATCATGTAGTGAGTGTATCAGAGAGATTCCTGATGAAAGGTGTAAGAGAAGCTAGATACATTAAGCAGTCTTATTTTGTAATATAAATCGACCATCGACACTTGCCTTTCCCTTTACTCCAAGAGACCATGTGCAGCAAATGAACTCACTTCCACACGTAGGCCAGGTTCCTTCCTGAGAACTCTCATGGGATCTTGTTTGTTAGCTAATTGGTATACAGTCTTTTTATTTTACTGGATAAATAACCAGGTGGATCACATGCCCGGGTCAGGGGAAGCACTTCTGTCCTTTCATCACAATTGGGCACCTTCACGACATGGAATGCCAAGGGCAGGTACCATTTTTATTGTCTCAGTAACATGACACTTAGCAATTCTATGCTACTTGTAATCAACTAGAGTCAATTCTGCTATAGCACAACATATGTGAACCTAAAAAATCACTGCACGATGCTAAACGGTGCAATAAAAACTAAAGGGTTTATGAGAAAAATGGGGTTAGATATGTAACACTTAAAATCTTCACCAGTGGCAAAATTTTTAAAAGACAGGAATTTAATAATAAAAGAACAGTAGCATACTTTTATTTTTGTTAAATCGCTAAAAATACATAAATATGGTATTTGACCTTTAAAGAGACTTGGGGTTTGCTTAGGGAAGTGGCATGGGAGGGTTGCATCTGTGAGGTGGTGGTGGGAGAAGGAATAACAAATGTCCATCTCTCACAGCCTTAAGCTCTGGTTCATCTTTCTCCCTTTGAAATGTATGTCCTTGGATGTATGCATTTATAATAGATACCTGTCTCATCAAAATTGAAATTTGGATCCAATATGCAGCCTTCTTCAATCGCCTTCTTATCGCTGCTAGAAATTATTTTGTCTTGGCCCTACAACATTTGACAACTAGTAATGTTTGAAACCACCAACCCAGCCACAGGGCTGAAAGAGCATTCTGGCAGCATGGGGAAGCTCCCTTAATGAGGTGTGCACAGAGCCAGTGCTTCCCCTCTTCTTGTGAGAAACACTGTTCACTGTTTAGTACTCAATCCATACACCCCACAATCTTTCTGTCTCTTCTAGTTTTTTCACCTTGCTGTTACCGATTTCGCAGGACCTGAAGTTATTCCAGCCATACACTTTTCTTTTCGAAGTGCTGCCTCAGGTGATCCACAATGTGAATTATTTCCTTATTTTTGCTGCTCAAGAGATACCACATTGAGCCGGGCGTGGTGGCGCACGCTTGTAATCCCAGTACTTTGGGAGGCGGAGACCGGAGGATCCGGGTTTGCGGCCAGCCTCAGCTCTCTCTCTCCCTCTCCCTGTCTCTCTCTCTCTCTCTCTCTCTCTCTCTCTCTCTACTTAGTGAGGTCCTCCGCCACTTCGTGAGCCCCGGTTT
>PVJS01064098.1:0-10318 GCA_004027185.1 Glis glis | reverse complement strand
GATAGTGATTGAGTCTTACAGGTTTGTGTATGTACATCATGTGCTTTAGTGTGTTTCCCTCCACCCCTCTCCCAACTCCCTCAGTTAGGTCACCTTCTTTGTCCATCTAAAGATTTCTTCTTCTTCCCTTCTAAACCCCTTCTAAGTCCCATTCTATCTAGCTCACACAGATTAGGGGGAACATCCGATTTTTTACTCTTAGTGACTTACTAATATCGCTTAGCATGATGTTCTCTGAAACTTTTGGTGTTTTCTACATTTAAGATCATGTCATCCACAAAGAGTGACAATATGATTTCCTTTCTTTTCAATTTGCATGTCCTGTATTGATTTATATTGCCTGTTTGCTCTAGCTAGGATTTCCAGTGATGTGTCAAATAAAAATGGTGCACAATGTTGAAACTGAGAAGGCGTTATCTGAGTATTAAAATACACAAATACATGAAACCTACAGATTTAGGGACTGCAGAGTACCAGGCAGAGAGATTAGCAAATGTGCTTTTATTAAGGCAGAATGTGTTTGGTGAAATAGTGGTTGGGAATAGTCAACAAGCTTTTGGTAGTGGTCAGAGAGAGAAATAAGCACACATCTAGTCATTTCAAAAAGTAAAAAGTAAAGAGACATCAATGCATTGGATAAACATTCTTTTTGGATGGGATATAAACAAACATTTCATGGAATTCCTACAGGCTTAGTAGTAGTATGCATTTTTTTCTAAAAATCTGTAGTTGATTAAATACAGGAATGAGAAGTTTTATAATTTAATTAAAATATTATTATTTTGTTAGGTAAGTAAGATGAGATGGAGAGAAGTGTATTGGCATGAAGGCTGTTTGTAAGGAAATATTTAAAATGATAAATCAGATGACCTTAGTAGAACATCATGAGAAAGAATATTGGTTACAATCTTAATGAGGTTGAAGAATTTGTACAAGATGGTAGCATGCATCGATAGTCCCAGCACCGGGAAGGCTGGGGCAGGAGGATAGCTTGAGTCCAGGAGTCTGAGACCAGCTTAGGCAGCATAGTGTGACCTGAACTTAAGAAATAAAAAAGGAATGGAAATGCAGTTTAGCAACTAAAGATGAGAAAAGAAGTGGACCTTTGTAATTACTTTGATTTCCATGGGGATCATTGGGAGATTTTGAGAATAAAAAGATATAAACTAGATTTAGAAATATAACTGTGGTTGTACTAGACAAATACAGGGGGACAAAGGTGGAAGTAGGAAACTGACTAGGAAGTATTTGCGATCCATTTGAGAGATGATGTCACCTTTTATACAGAGTGGCAACAGTGGAAGTGGTAGTAAATTTTTAGAACCCAGATTTTTTAGTAGGTGGTGTTCAATGAATCACTGAAGATTTGATAGATGACAAAGAAGGAGAGGAATCTATAATTACTTTGAATTTCAGGACTTAGATAATCAAGGGAATGGAATGCTTGGTTTAAATTATTATTATTTTTTACTTCATTTTGATAGCAGAAGTATAGGTCATTTGCATCTCTCTTCTTCCCTCAACACAAAATCCTCAATTATATGTACTGCATTTTTGTAACCAAATTCCACAGATAATTATATACTAATAACAATGCTACATTCAGTCTTGTTAACAAGCGTCTCACTACTCAAACTGCATTTCCATTCCTTTTTTATTTTTTAAATTCAGGTCACACTATGCTGCCTAAGCTGGTCTCAGACTCCTGGACTCAAGCTATCCTCCTGCCTCAGCTCCCCGGTCCTGGGACTACAGATGCATGCTACCTCATTAAGCATTTAACCTCATTAAGATTGTAACCAATATTCTTTCTCATGATGTTCTACTAAGGTCATCTGATTTATCATTTTAAATATTTCCTTACAATCAGTCTTGATGCCAATATACTTCTCTCCCTCATCTCACTTACCTAACAAAATAATAATATTTAATTCAAATATAAAACTTCTCATTTTTGTATTTAATCAACTGCAGATTTTTAGGAAAAATACCATGTGACCTAATGAATTGTGTTTATTTTAAATTTCTATCAAATAGACTCCATACTACTACTAAGCCTGTAGGAACTCCATGAAATATTTGTTTATATCCCATCCAAAAAGAATGTTTATATGATGCATTGATGTCTCTTTATTTTTACTTTTTGAAATGACTAACCAGAAATATACTTATTTCTCTAGACAAATCTTTCCATAAATAACTCATTTATTACCATGATTTTAAATACCATTTACATGCTGCCCATTTCCAACTAATTTTCCTCTGCTCTGGATCTCTTAGCTCTTAATTAATATGTCTAATTTCATACTTGACTCCATTTAGATGTTTTATATGCAGGTCAAACTTTACTCCAAAACAGCATTTACTTTTTGTAACATAAAATGAAATCTGTTTTTCTTACTTCATGGAAGCATCATTTATTCTTATAATCAGACCAGATATCTAATATTCACCACTGAATTTTCTGTTTTTATCATCACTCACATTTTGATGTATATAGATTTCTCTCCTTTTCCTCTCCACTTTATAAGTTTATGTGGCATATATATGGCAAGGTTTTGTCACACACACATACACATGTTTATGTCTGTGCACAAATAAAATTAAAAAAATAATAACTTCTAAAATAATCTTCCATTTAAACTGTGAGAGTGGGTGTGGAATTTTTTTGTTTTATTTTTATTTTTATTAGTGCATCTTAATTATACAGAATGGTGGGTTTTATTGTGTCACTTTCACACATACATAAGAATAAAATTTGATGAATTTCACTCTCCAGTATACCCCGTCTCCACTCCCCCTTCTCCACTCCTTATTCTACCCTAATGATTGCCCCAGAGGGGATGATCCCAGATTCCTGTTGGGTGTATTGTAAACAAAGGACCCATTCTTTGGGATCCCTGTTCTGATCACACCCTGTATTTTTATTTAAAGAATATTAACATGGAGAAAATTCCTTTTTTATTCCTAAATATATTCAATTTTTTTTCAGAGACAAAGATGGAAATTTATTTAGGAAAGTGGGGGTATACATGTTCAAGGGAGAATGGGGGTCATATCAAGAGGGAGAAAGAAATGCCTTTTGAGTCTCACACTTATTTTTTATAGAAGACCGCCATGAGGGGGTGGGTAGGGGTGCACAGCAGGGATGGAGGTCTGGATTCTTATGGATCCTTTGTTTACCAAATATCTCAGGAACTTTAGGTGGGGAGATAGGCCATTATTCAATTTTTAATTTGAATTTAAGAAGGAAAAAGTATTAAAATGAAAAAATAAATGCTTTATATAATATGGCTATTTAATTCTGTTACATCATTCCAAAATTATCTATGACCAATTTTGTATTTTAAGTAAAGCACATGACTTATTAAACATTATAGGATGCAATCTATCCTTATCATTTTGTCATATGTGCTTAATTTCTCTTAAACTGTAGAGTATTATTTGACTACTTTCTTCTGGTGTGATATGAGCTTATTGATTCACTTGACTGAATACCTCTAGGCCACAGAATATATAAAAATAGTCTTATCTGTATAATTGTAATATCTCTGATGGAAAATTTTTAAATATTAAAATAATAAAACATAACAAAATGAGTCATACTCTAACCAATGAGGAAAGTATGCTGCAAACTGAAGAACTTGACCAACAAACTCTGTTTATCTAAAGGCATTGAAAAACAAAGAAGTTAAACAGAATATATTTGGAGTAGTACTGTAAACTGAATTATTGTAAAATCAAAAGTTCTCAAGAAAAATCTATTATTATCTAGTTAAATGCATTTGCCTAGTTTCCCCTTTTTACAAAACCACAATAGGACTCTTTTTCCTTATAAAAATATTCAAATCACAACCAGATTCACTAAAATTAGAAAACCATGAAGGACATTTATATCACAGCAGATGTTCTGCAAATGCCAAGAGTGGAAACACTAGAGGACAGAAAATAGAAAAGTACACATAGAGCCCTAGACCTAATAAGCTGTGTGATCTGTTTTTTTTTTTTTTTTTCCTAAGGAAAGAGACTAGAAGCCAGGCGTGGTGGCGCACGCTTGTAATCCCAGTACTTTGGGAGGCAGAGACCGGAGGATCCGGGTTCGCGGCCAGCCTCAACTCTGTCTCTCTGTCTCTCTCTCTCTACCTAGTGAGGCCCTCCGCAACTTCGTGAGACCTGGTTTCAAAATAAAGTATAAAAAAAATAGAACCGGGGGTGTAGCAGGGAGGTAGAATGCCCCCGGGTTCAATCCCTGGTACTGCAAAAAAACAAAAAAAAAAACAAAAAAAAAAAAACAAAAAGAGAGACTAGAAGATATATCTATATATATAGTTCCTGAAATATGTATATGTAATAATGGCATTAACAACAGACATACAAAAATAAAATGTATTCTTTTTATTTTTTATTTTAAATGTGCTTTTATTGGTGCATTATAATCTCACATCACAATGAGAATCAAGTTGACAGTAACATACATGCACATAGCACTTGGTGCCCACCCATACAGATTACCGAGATTGACTTTGGTATATTCTCATATGTACAAATGTACAATAGTAGTAATTCCATTACCTTAGATCACTTCCCTGGCTCCACTGAGGCTTTTCCACCTTTGTCTGAGTCCCTCTTGTATCCCAACTACTCCCTAGCTTGTGCATATTAGAAAAAAACATATGACCCTACTCTTTCTGTGATTGGCTGAAATCACTTAACATAATATTCTCCAGGTCCTTCCATTTTCTTGTAAATGATATTATTTTGTTCTTCTTTATTGCTGAGTAGTATTCTATTGTGTGTATTTCCCACAGTTTTGTAATCCATTCACCTGTTGATGGACACCTAGGTTGATTCCATGATTTGGCCACTGTGAATTGTGCTGCTATGAACATGGGTATGCATATATTACTGTAGTTCTCTGGTTTCAATCCCTTTGGAATGAAATCCAGTAGTGGTATAGCCAGATCATATGGTGGATCCATTCCCAGTTTTCTGAGGAATCCTCACATGGATCTGCATAGTGGTTGAACTAGTTTGCACTCCCACCAACAGTGCAGAAGAGTTCCTATTTCCCCACATCTTCGCCAACATTTATTGTTGCTTGACTTCTTAATGATTGCCATTCTGATTGGGATTAGATGAAATCTCAGAGTAGCTTTGATTTGCATTTCTCTGATTGCTAATGATGTTGAACATTTTTTCATGTATCTATTGGCCATTTGTATCTCTTCTTTCATGAGGTGTCTATTCAATTCAGTTGCCTATTTCTTGATTGGGTTATTTGTTTTTTAGTGTAAAATCTTTTAAGATCTTTGTATATACTAGATATTAGTCCTCTGTCAGAGGGATAGCTTGAAAAGATCTTCTCCCATTTCCTAGGCTTTCTTTTTAGACTCTTGATGGTTTCCTTTGATGCAGAAACTTTTTAGTTTAAAGCTATCCCACTTATTAATTCATCTTTTAGTTTCCAGGGCTTTGGGGGTCTTGTTGAGGAAGTTTCTACCTATGCCTATATGTTGGAGTGTTGAACCTATGCCCTCCTCTAGTATTTTCATAGTCTCTGGTCTAACTTCCAGGTCTTTGATTTATCTCGAGTTGACTCTTATGCAGGGTGAGAGGTAAGGATTTAGTTTCATTTTTCTACAGATAGATAACCAGTTTTCCCAACACCATTTGTTGAAAAGACTGTCTTTTTTCAACATATGTGTCTGGCACCTTTGTTGAAAATCAACTGGCTATAAACATATTAAAAAATAAATTAAAAAAATTAACTACAGTATTAAAAAAAAGAAAGAAAATCAACTGGCTATAAGTTTGTGGATTTGTTTCTGTATCTTCCATTTTGTTCCATTGGTCTATATGTCTGTTTTTGTGCCAATACAATGCTGATTTTATTACTATAGCTCAGTAGTATAATTTGAAGTTGGTGATTGTGATGCCTCCTGCATGGTTCTTTTGGCTGAGAATTGCTTTGGCTATTCTGGGTCTTTTGTTTCTCCATATAAATTAATGACTGATTTTAGCATGTATTGCTATAACATTCTGATTTCTATTCCTTTGGAAAGATGTCCAGGAGAGGTATAGCTGGGTTATATGGTGCTTCCATTCCCAGTCTTCTTGAGAAACCTCCACACTGATCACCATAGTGACTGTACTAATTTGCACTCTCACCAACAGGGTGTAAGAGTTTCTATTTCCCCACATCCTCACCAGCAATTATTATTGTTTGTGTTCTTGATGATTGCCTAACTGGAGTTAGATGGAATATAAGTGTAGTTTTGGTTTGCATTTCCCTGATTGCTAATGATGTTGAACATTTTGTCATATATTTGCTGATCACTAGTATCTCTTCTTTTGAGAAGTGTCTATTCTGTTCAATTACCTATTTTCAGGAAGATAAAATTACTGATCAATATCATTGATGAGCATAGATGCAAAAATTCTTAATAAAATATTAGCAATTCACATTCAAATCTACATCAAGAAAATAGTACACCATGACCAACTTGGCTTCATTCCAGGGATGCATGGCTGGCTCAACAAAAGCAAATCAATAAATGTAATCCACCACATTAATAAAGCTAAGGAAAAAAAATTACATGATCATTTCAATAGATGCAGAAAAAGCATTTGAAAAACTTCTTTTTCCTTTAAAAATGCAAAATCTAAATCCTACAAATTACAAGTTTCTACATTTTTTAACTTTATAAAACAGTTATTTATTAATTTAATGCATATCTAGGTTATTTTAAACATAAACACAGACTCAGAAACATACACCCCTTTAAAATAAATGCATCAAAATATTAACAATATAACTATAGAGAAATAATGAATGATTTTCTTGGTGCTTTCATTATGTGTATACATTTGTTATCAGATCATATATGGCTGCATAGTAAAGAAAAATGTATTAATAGTTGTTAGTTCATTTTTAACTTTTTTAGGAAAAAAACATTGAGTTGTTAGCATTTAACACATATTTTATTGATTAAAGTAGTGATTTGCAAACACATAAAAAAACAATGTTACAAGGAAACACTAGGTTCAAAAGGCATCTCGAGCCTCAAAGCAGCCAGCCCAGTGGGCTGGTGTCTCAATGCTCAGACCATTGATACCCTGGCAGGTTGGTAACCTGTACACCCGTTTGCCACACTTTGTTGGGAACGTCTGGGCTATTTTAAGACACACTGTTATACAAGCATTTTATTTATTCTTCAGAGCACTGCAGCTGCATTTTTTATGGTATGGTTTCCATTACTAATTTTCATTCTTGCTTCCTTGATTAGGTTTCCAAAATCAATGTAAAAAGGATGAAATGGCATTCAAGCATTTGTCTCAGTGTTTCTTATGAATGTAAATACAATACCTTCTCTTAATATTTTAAGTTTTCCTTTTTTATGTAAATATATTTTCATCAAGAAATTCTTATTTAGTACTAAAGATGATTATTTAAAAATCTTATGCTCTTGGCAAGTGATCAAGTGAAGTTCAGGCCTTGGTCTGTATCAAATGACCCCTTTCAAATGAATCAATTTACTTTATATTGTGCTTGTTTGTAAACATTGGCATACAATTCAGGATTATATCATTAATACAATATTCTAATTCTTTGTTATTTATTAGGTATAGTTAAACATGAATATATATATATACATTTTCTTTTTTGCGGTACCAGGGATTGAACCCAGGAGCGTTCTACCTCCGTGCTACACTCCCGGCCCTATTTTTTATACTTTATTTTGAAACCAGGTCTCACGAAGTTGCGGAGGGCCTCACTAGGTAGAGAGAGAGAGAGACAGGGAGAGAGAGATAGCTGAGGCTGGCCGCGAACCCGGATCCTCCAGTCTCTGCCTCCCAAAGTACTGGGATTACAAGCGTGTGCCACCATGCCCGGTGTAAACATGAATATATTAAAATATAATCATCACTAACCTTAACTAATATGAAATTAGTAAGGAATAAATATATGGATTCTTAATAATTGGTGCGTAATTCAGATAGCATTAAATTAGTCTATTTAATTGCATTGGACTAACCTAGGACAGAAATAGTGAATCAATTTTCTACATTTAATATTATTACTTTTTAAATAACCCTTCCCTTGTCTCTATTCCCTATTCAAATTGCCATCTAGTTAACCTTTTTTATTCTTTAAAAATGTTGTTAAAGAATACTTTTTGGACCTCATTACCATGAATTCATTCATAAACCTTTATAATCATGATTGTTCACATTCTAAAAAAGTCCTCTATCAGTGATATTTGTAACTATCTAGTATCTAGACTTCTAGCACTCCTTTACTTCCTTTTTTCTTTTCTCATAAAAAACCTATCAAGTTTCCTTTTAATACTTGAAAGTCTATTTCCTTAACTTTGATCAAGATACTCATTTTATTTATTTTTATTTTTTAGCTATGCTTTCTACATATTTATCTTTCTGTATCTTTGGAGTATTAGTGCTTTCTATAAAGACTCAAAACTATGCCTCCAAACTTAGACCAATATTTGACAAATCTTAAATGTTCAATTTATTTAAAATATAAATTTTATGTGGATCTAAAACTGAATTTTCATCAGCATTCCAACTAAGTGATTTAAGAACCTATGTTATCTTTGTTTCATTTATATTATCTCTCAAACCCAGTAAGCTACTAAACTCTCTAAAGTCTACTTCTAAAATAAATATTAGACTTATCCTTTATCTTTCATTCTTCCAATCCCATCAAATTATGCTGGTTAAGACAGTTATTTGTTTTCAGGAATGTTCTGAGTCCCCTGAATTTTATATAAACAGACTCTCAGAATAGTAATATCATTCACGTTGTTACTAAAATTATTTCCAAGTTGTAGTTCTGGTAAGATAAATTATTTTGCTTAAGAGACAGTTATTAATTTGTAATGTCTACAAATAAAGTTTAACCTTTGTGTGATGGAACAAAACTTCCTACCCAATATGATGTTTAATATTTGAAATCATTTCCTTATTTCCTATTTCCACTATTCCTTATTATCTTTTCCTAATAAGGGACATCTTCTTTTTGTTGCATCCTATCTCATACAGGAAGCATGGGGATCAGAAATTCCCTTCTTTCATCTGTAGATATTTGTGATCCATAATTTTTTAATAAAGTGACACTACCAAAAGTCTGAACCTTAAAAGAATTTTTCAAAGTCACAGAAAAATTGGAAATGGTGGCAATGATAGCAGCAGGACCACTATTGCATTGGCGTCATAGAGTTACAAAGTGGCCCCAAGCAATATCATGACTAGCTTACTTTCCTTTTGCCCATAGTGTTTTGACTTTATCAAATTGGTTCTCCAGCCTTCTTATTGAATCTGTGAAATATGAGGTCTAAACCCAGGTGATTTGTTTTCATTTAAGCTAATAAAAAAAATCTGTCTCTATTAGCATTAGTGAAGAGATGCACCTGGGGTACACATAAATACAAAATACATGAAAGGGACTTGTTAAATATCATATCATATTATTATACTATTCTAATTTCCAATAATAATTTTGTTTCATTTTTTATAAATATTTTTGCTTATTATCTAGGAAATATTTGTTTCATGTATTATGTATTATTTACCTGTAGTTTGTATATATACCAATAGTTTGTAGTATTATTTGTTTGTTTGATTTTTACTTCAATGTTTCCCATACCCTATAATCTGAACCAAGTTTTCTTATTCCAAGTCTGTGGTTTACATTCTATATAATATATATTTAATTATGTTTATTGAAGCTTTAACTTTCCCTGCATTTCAAACTAGTTTTCTATTGACAAAAACTGTGTGTGTGTGTGTGTGTCTGAAGATATATGCTGGGGTAGCAATTTGAATGCAGATATTTGGATGAATTGCATAATAACATATTTTATACATGCATGTTGCCCATTAAATAACATTAGTTGATTAAATGCACACATATTAAAAAATTTCTGAGTTTAGATTTTCTGAAAAGTCCTTGGAAGTATGAAATTATTAAATATTGCCTTTCAGGATATAAGTAAAAATAGTGAAAAAAGACAATATATGGAGTCAATGTTATATATTCTAATTGCCCAAGTATTTATTGTGAAAACTGTAATGCTTCCATATAAGGAAATTGCTCGGGCTGGGAATGGTGGCGCACGCTTGTAATCCCAGTACTTTGGGAGGCGGAGACCAGAGGATCCGGGTTCGCAGCCAGCCTCAGCTCTCTCTCTCTCGCTGTCTCTCTCTCTCTCTCTCTCTCTCTCTCTCTTTCTCTCTACTTAGTGAGGCCCTCCGCAACTTCGTGAGACCCAGTTTTAAAATAAAGTATAAAAAATAGGGC
>PVJS01064097.1:0-10317 GCA_004027185.1 Glis glis | reverse complement strand
ATGGAAATAAACCCCACTTTCTCACCCTTCACAAGAGTCAATTCAAGATGGATCAAAGACCTGGAAATTAGACCAGAGACCTTGCAGCTACTTGAAGAGGGCATAGGCCCAACTCTTCAACACAGAGGCACAGGCAAGAACTTCCTCAACAAGACCCCAAAGGCACAAGACGTTAAAAAGAGGATCAATATGTGGGATTGCATTAAACTGAAGAGCTTCTGCACAGCAAAGAAACTATCAAGAACCTCAACAGAGAGCCGACAGAATGGAAGAAGATTTTTGCCAGTTACTTCTCTGATAGAGGACTAATATCTAGAATATAGAGAGAACTCAAGAAACTCACCAAAAAAAAAACAACCCAATCAAAAAGTAGGCAAGTGAACTGAATAGGCACTTCACAAAAGAAGAAACACAAATAGCTAATAAATGTATGAAAAAATGTTCAGCATCATTAGCAATCAGAGAGATGCAAATCAAAACTACCTTGAGATTTCACCTAACCCCAATTAGAATGACAATCATTAAAACACAAACAATAACAAATGCTAGTGAGGATGTGGAAAAGTAGGAACCCTAACACACTGTTTGGATTGAAAATTAGTACAACCACTTTGAAAAACAGTGTGGAGGATCCTCAGAAGACTGGGAATGAACCTACCATATGACCCAGCAATACCACTTCTAGGTATCTACCCAAAAGAATGGAAACCAAACTACCAGACTAATGCATGTGTATCTATGTTTATAGCTGCACAATTCACAATTGCCAAACTATGAAACCAGTCAAGATGTCCATCAACAGATGAATGGATTACAAAACTATGGGATATGGACTCAATGGAATTTTATGCAGCCTAAAGAAGAACAACATTACATCATTTGCAGGGAAATGGATAGAATTAGAGAATATTATGTTTAGTGAGATTAGTCAGTCACAAAAAGTGAAAAGTTGGATGTTCTCCCAAATATGCGGAAGCTAGGGAGAATAGGGCATAGCAGGGACTCCAGACAAAGATGGAGAAAACCTTAGATGAGTAAAGAAAGTGACCTAACTGAGGGAGATGGGGAAGAGGGAAACACCCTAATGCACAGGATGTACATACACAAACTTATCAAAGTCAACTACTATGCTGAGCAGGAGGAGGAGGGAAGGGGGAGGGAATGGGGGTGAGAATTGGGGAAGGGCTAATTGACCAATGTGTGCAAGTATAATTCTACCACCCTGAAACACATCAATATGTATGATTACCATGCACCAATAAAAAAGAAAGAAACTCAAAATTCTTATAAATCTATACATACCAATTCAGTTTTCCCTGATATTTAGAGGCTCACTTACTTCCTTTTTTTCAGTATGTAGTTTCTTTTTTAATTAACCACTCTGAACTTCTTGTAGTTTCTAAAATATGCCACTTTATTAAAATGTCCCTTTTTATTCCCAATATCTTAGGTTGTATATGTTCAAATTACACAATTCAAATTTTCTTCTGGTATGATTTTTAGCACAACAGTAGGTATCCCCTAGTGCTATAGTTGATTTTTAGCCCTATAGTAACTGCAGGTGTGAAAGCTATAGTAGACAAAACTCTACTCCATCTGGTCCCAAGATTCCCATCCCTGGTATTTCAATCAAATATTTAAGTATGATTATAAAGCAATTTTACAGGTATAATTTAAATATTAAGTCATCTGATGTTAGTATATGGAGATTATCTGGGAAGACCTGACCTAAGTATTTTTAAATTTTAAAATATTAAATTGATAAGGGTTATATATACTCAAGGTATAAAATATGATGATTTGATATGTGTATACATGGTACTATGATTATCACAATTAAGTTAACATATCTGTTGCTACTCATGCTGCCCATTAGACTCCCAGATATTATAAGTGAAAGTTTGTACCCTTTGAACATTTCCCCATCCCTTCCCCACATCATCATAATTAACATTCTAACTTCTGTTTCAATAAGTTTCACAAGTTTAGATTCTACATATAAGTGTGATCATAGAGTATTTGTCCTTTTTGTCTGGCTAATTTTATGCAGGAGAAAGCAGAAAATTTTCTCCAGCTGGTAATAAAAAGGGGCATCAGAAGGAATTGAAACATGAGAAGAATTTAATGGGACTGCCATTGCTGGCTAAAGAAGATCATGTGAATGGACCAGAGATTGGCTTCTAGGATCTAAGTGTGACCCATGTCTGACAGTCATTAAGAAAATGTAGTCATCAGTCCTACAGCATCAAAGAGCTAAATTTTCTCAACAGCCTGAATGAATAAGAAGCAGATATTTCCCAAGATCCTCCAGACCAGAACTCAGCTTCACTAACAATTCTGTGCCAGCCTTATGATATGCTGAACAGAAAACCCATTCATGCCAGACTTTTGAATAGATAAATATGAACTAAAAAGTGGATGTTTTAAACTGTTAAATCTATGATAACTTGCTGTGCAGCAATATAAAATGTTAGAGTCAAATTAAGGTTTGCTAATGAGTTGCACGTGAATGGATTTTGAAGGCAGAAATAAGGCACATACCCTCTAAAATGGCTTTTTGCAGTTATTTGACTGGCAATCAATGTAGAGATGGCATTGTTTAATTTCTGCTTTCATCAATGTAAGTTACAGGCAATACTAGTAGCCAGATTCTACTTTTTTAATTCAGTCATTAAAGTTATGGGTATTGAGAAAAATACTACCTATTTTGGTGGCTAGATTTCTCATTTCAGTGTCTAGACAGCTACAGTGGTTGTAGTACTCATAGACTTCTAAACAGTCTACACTGTCCCTGGATAGTGGCTACAATAGAGTCACATTAATATCCATAATTTAAATGGTAGATTCCCTGTTCTTCCCTTTATTATGATGAAATTAGTATTGGCCTGAGTGTTTTAGTTCTTGATGGTAGTTATTACCAGAGGTAATTAGGTGTTATTACTGGAGGTACAAAGTTGAACTTGACTCTTTAATATTTGTAATCACCTCATAAATACTAAATTTACTATCTTAAGTCTCTTTTTACTTAAAATGCTTGGAGCAGTTTCTATTACCCAAACTGAGCCCTGATTGAAAGAGTGTTTAATGTTATAAGTAACTGAAGGGAATTATCACAGTTTTTCCCCATTCAATATGGTGTTGGCTTTGTATTTTATTGTATATTGCCATAATAATATTGAGGTAGGTTTCTTCCATTCCAATTTTCTGCAGTGTTTTTAACATGAATGGGTGTTGGTCTTTGTCAAATGCTTTTTCGGCATCTATTGAGAAAATAATGTGATTTTTTACCTTAGTTCTATTTATGTGGTGAATAACATGTATTGATTTGTGTATTTTGAACCAGTCTTGCATCCCCGAAATGAAACCAACCTAGTCATAGTGTACAGTTTTCTTGATATGGTTTTGAATGTATATTGCTAGTATTTTGTTTAGAATGTTTGCACCTATGTTCATCAGTGATATTGGTCTGTAATTTTCTTTTTTATTTTCTTGAGGGATCTTTACTTGATTTTGGTATTAAGGCAATGCTGGCCTCATAAAAGGAGATCAGAAGGATTCCGTCTCTTTAATGTAACAGAATAACTTGGAAATATTGGATTTAGTTCTTCTGTAAAGATTTTGTAGACTTCAGCCGAGCTGAGAATCTGTCTGGACCTGGGCTTTTCTTTGATGGAAGACAATTCACAATACCCAAATTATGGAACCAACCTAAGTGTCTATCAAGAGATGAATGGATTACAAAATTATGGGTATACACACAATGGAATTCTACTTAGTAATAAAGAAGAACAAAATTATGTCATTTGCAGAAATTGTTGGACCTGGAGAATATTTTGTGAAGTGAGATTAGCCAGTCACAGAAAGTGAAGGATCATATGTTTTCTCTCATATGCAGAAGCTAGGGAGTAATGGGGGTATAAGAGGGACTTTAAATAATGGAAGAGAAACTCAAGTGGAGCAACGGAGGTAGTTTTGGGGAGTGGAGGGGCGAGAGAGAGTTACTGATGAAAATACTTCCATTGACATTATGTACATATGTGAGAATACCAATGCAAATCTCAAAATCATGTATGGGGAAGGCGGGGGGAGTGGGGAGGGAGCCAGGGGAAAGCCCACCAAGTGCTGTGTGCATGTATGTCACTATCACTATGAATTACATTATGATGTGAGACTATAATGCACCAATAAAAGTATTAAAAATAAAAATAGAAAAAATATAAAGATCTTTCTCTAAATTATAAAAAGAATATGTAATTGAAGTAAATACAAGGTCAAAATCATGAATCTGTGATTAGTTCTATGATATAGATTGGAAACATGCCACTGTCACTTCATAACATACAGTTGCAATTAGTCCCTTAAATTTTCACCCATGACAGTAATGTAGAGCTATTGTGATAGACTGTTCGTGTTGAAATGAGGAATATAGATTTTGGGTTGGATGTCTGTTTGTAACTGCATTTGATAGCTAAACAAAAGCAAATTCTAAGGTTAGGCTGATAAATTCTTGGCTTGGGACTTCTACTCTGAGCCAAATCCTCAAGGGGTGACTAAGAAGTCATAGGATAAAATATTTATACTGACTGCTGGAAGGAACCTACATAAATTCCATTTGGGGACAAGACTCAGTAAGTTATAACCACAAGACATGTTAAAATTAAAAGTAATCATGATAGGAGGATGGCAAAAATCTGGCTAAGTAGGAAGCCTCAGCAATTGGACTTCCATGGGGATAACCTTTAAGATGTATTTTTTAAAGGACCAAAATAAAACATTTCAGAACTCTAAAGAAAAGCCAGGCATGGTGGTAATACCTACGATCCCAGTATTTGGGAGGGTGAGGAAAGAGGATCACAGGTTCAAAGACAGCCTCAGCAAATAGACTCTCATTAACCTAGCGAAACCCTGTTTCAAAATAATAATAAAATAGGGCTGGTGGTGTAGCTCTGAGGTAGAATGCCCCTGGTTTCAATCCCCAGTACCATACACACACACACACACACACACACACACACACACACACACAAAACAAAAGAAAACAAAAAAACTAAAAAATGGGTATGTAGCTCAGAGGTAGAACACAATCTCCAGTAACACACACACACACACACACACACACACACACACACACACACACACAGAAAAAAAACTTCTAAAACAAGATCAGCCACTTAGAGCAACTGTAGAAGAGTATGATGAAAGGAGAAACTACTGAAATTTGGTAAGAGATCTGAGTACAGTAACCACAAACTATCACCTATTCTATAGCCTTAAGACAATCACAGAGATGGAGCAGCTAGTTATGGTCAGGGAAGGAAGTATGGACCTTGTCCTCCAAAAATTTGGGACAATGCATTTTGTTTTCACCTCTAGTTCCATGAGAAACTAGTGCAGTTAAATGTGTTTCAGCTCTCTTGGACCAAAACAGCTTCTTCAGTATTCACATAGAAGATTTTAAGCTTTCTAAACCAGACTTTAGAAGAAATATCTTTCGGATTATTGAGTAATTTCATAGATAATGGAACAGAAATAGCAGTGAGTTTAAATAACAAGGAATAGAAACAAGGAATAGAATAAGATTAACAGCTGATTTCTCATTAGAAACTATAAAGAGCAGGAGGCAGTGAAGTGATATATTTAAAGGGTTAAAAGAAAAAATCTATATCTGACAATAATATTCTTTAAGAATGAATGAGATTTACAACATAAGCAAAGTTGAGGTCATTTGTTCATAGCAGAAATGCTAAATGGAGTCCTTCAGGCTAAAATAAAAGGACCCTACACAATAATTCCAAGGCATATGAAGAAATAAAGAATATTGACAAAGGTAAATACATAGATAAAAACAGGAAATATAAATTTGGTGTATGTGTGTGTATATATATATATATATACATATATGTGTAATCTTTATTAGGGGCATTCTAATAAAATTTCAGAACATCAAAGATGAAAAGATTTCTTAAAATCAGAGAAAAAAAGCCAGATTACCTTTAACAGTGAAAATAGAACTAGTAATCTGACTCATCTATAATTGTGTTTGGAAGACTGTAGAATATTGCCTTTTGTTTGCTGAGAACAAATGGCTCTCAAAACATAATTGTAAATCAAGTAAATATATATTCAAGAATGAAGGGAAACAGAAATTTTGTGGGCAATGAAACCTGGAATTTTCCACTAAGTGAACTTTATGAAAAAAATCTATAGGATATATTTAGGCAGAAGGAAAATATTCTGAAATGGAAGGTTTGCAATGTAAGACAAAATAAAGAATAAATAAAATGGCAAATATATTGATAAATCTAAAGGAGCATGGACAACAATAATAACATTTTGTGTATTTAAAAGGAGAATCAAAATAAGTAAAAAATAAATATTTTGAGAGGTGGTTAAAATTGAGTGGAAGTTGTCTAAGGTTCTTGCATAGTAAAAAAGGATGACAAAAGGTTTTGATTATACTAAGAATTCATTAAGTAGTTTTATGTAATTTGTAAATTACACATAAGAAAATAGAAGTAGAAAGTTAAATTTCCAAATTAATAGAAAAAATGGACTGGCAAAGAAAATAACAGAAAAAGTAAAAGATTACCTGTTCTGTAGATACTGAGTGAATCACCTTTGCTGGTGCTGTCACCTATTTTCTATTTTATTGCTTGTATCCTATATTTTCAAGTTCATACAAAATATTTTGCATTGTTGTCTTACCATGGACTTTCTGTACTGCACCGTATTTCTGGTTTAAAATCATCAGTACTTCTGTTTAAAATCATCACCCAACATCACATTATTTGGTATTCTCTCCAATAAATTTATCTCAGCATTTTCAGATGTGGAATTATAGCAAAGTAATGATGAGTGAATTACTCAAACCTGAGTATTATGTATTGAATTATTGGCATTTTAATATTTTTAATTCTAGCTACTGTTGTTTCTCCCCAAAACAGTGTATGTACTCAAAGTAATACTAATAAAAATCATAGTTGTTTTTAAACCGATAAGATGATTATGAATTTATTTATTTGAAAAGGCTTAAGAATAGCCAAGGTAATCTTCAGAAAGAAAATCAGGCTTTATTTAAAACATTAATTACATGGTGTAGTATTTTCATCAGAATAGGCCAGTGAACTGAATAAAGAATCCAGAACCCAGAAACAGACCCAAATAATTATCTTCTGATTTACTTCAAAGATGACAGATTAGAATAGTAAAGTAAGAAACTTCTTTTCAACAAATGCTGCTGGACCAACTGGGTATCCTTATGGAAAAATTAAATTTGACGGTTTTTCATACATTATAGAATTTAAAGAGTATAAAGACAAAAATTCCATCCAGGAATGAGGACAAATAAATCAGCTCTGTTGATAATTATTCTGGGGTAACAGGACAGATAGTCAGCTGTAGCTGAAAGGAACTTTATTTCTTCCAAGTTCATATAACAGCTGTAACATGCCATTCTTTGAATGACTGCTGCTTTCTTACTATTTGTATGTGCAGGCCAGTTTTTTTTTAATTCTTATTTGTTACTAAGGAGACCCAATTGCTAAATTTTCCTCATTTAGTGGCAGTAACCAATCCCTAGCTAATCTGTACTTTTAATACATCCTCAGAAATAGTAGCCACTTCAGAAATGATCGATGCTCCCATTAGACCGTCCTCAGAATCCCTTTTTGATAAACCAAATCTTACTAAAGACATTTCCCTTTCTCATCTTCTCAAGTGACATTCCACTGATTTTCTTTTTTTTTTAAGGGAAGGTATATTAAAATTTTTTTTTTATTTTACATTTTTATTTTTTTATTTTTTTAACTTTTTATGTTCATTTATTGGTGCATTATAATTATACATTTTGATATATGTCAGGGTATGAACATCATACATGCACACATTGCTTATTTAGCCCTCCCTCCACTCCCACCCTATTCCCTCCCCCTTCCCTCCCTTTCATGCTCCAGATAGTGATTGAGTCTTATAGGTTTGTGAACACACTATAGCACATGATGTACATCCACTGATTTTCTAAAATGCCCATTCCTTGCATTGAGTCATTAAATCTGAGTTTTTCATACCACAGGCTTGTTCCTTGCAATCTTTCATAGAAGTGTGGAAGTTCTAAATATGAAATGTAAATCTAGAATCCCATTGGAATATAACATGGAAAGATGTCTTCACAATCCTTTTATAGGCAAAAATGTATTAAAAGGGAAATACATATCACTATTAATAAAGGAAATAATTGACAAATTATATTAAATTAAAATTAAGAGTTTCTTTTAATCAAAACACTCGATGAAGAAAAATAAAATGCTGGCCAGAGTGTGACCAGACATTTGAAATACATTTTACTTGACCAATAGTGATAGGTATGGGCACACAGGGACTTAGGGACTAGAAGCACTTAATATGTATTGATGTAAATTATCGACTCATCCACCTGCAGTTTTATGGTTTGATAACATTATTCTCTGCAGGTGGTTCTTTTTTCATACTCATTTTAAAATGGGGGAAGGCAGTTAGGCACAGAGAGGAAGCAATTCACAGTCCTACTACAAAGGAAACGGCTAAAACCTGAGTCTAAACGTGAGACAGATTCTCAGTTCCCATAATGCATCCCACATTTTCCTTTCACTATCAATAATACAAAAAATACTTTAAATGAGAAGGTTTATCTGTACAGGGGAGACAAATTTTTCCTGGGAGGTTTTTTAGTCATTACTGGGTTACTAGGACCTTTTGGAAACATTGACAGAATATGAAAGGAATAAATGGCTTAAGATTTCTCTAAGGTTTGCACTTAATCTGGTATGCTTGAATGGGTTTTTGCAAGGTTGTCATCTGGGCAAACCACCTCAAAAATTAGTTGACATAATCTATGATTGATTAAGAGATGTGAATTCCAATCCCTTAGCTGACAAATTTGCAGGCAATGATACATAGCCTTGGTCAAGAGAGGGACAGGGGCCTAGGTCAAATGTATAAAATAGTGTAAAAAGTAAAAACATTAAGTAATTGTATTAATTTCTAGGACATCCATAACAAACTTGACATACTGGGTGGCTTAAACAAGATAAAATATATTTTCTTAGAGTTTTGGAGGCTAGAAGTCCAAGGTCAAAGTGTTGTGAGGGTTGTTTACTTCTACAGCCTATTTCCTTGCTTCATGAATGACCATCTTCTCTCTGTCTCTTCACATGTCCTTCTCTTCTGTGTGTATTCATGTCCAAATTTTCTCTTCTTACAAGAATATTATAGTAGGGGTCATATTATTGACCCCTACTCATATTATAGTAGGGGTCACCCCAATGACCTTGTTTAACCTCAATTACTTTCATAAATATCCCAGCTCCAAATACAGTCACATTTGGGTATACTGGGAGTTAGAAATTCCATATACGATTTTTGGGGAGAAACAACTCAGCCCATAATAATATATATGTCTGTACATTAAATAATTAACATTAAAATAATTCATAATTATTATAAATTAATTTTAATATCGTTCAAGGGTTGTTATACCCAGTAAAGCAACAATCAGCATGCTAAGGCAAAGGAATTGTCACGAACCTAAGTGAGCACATATAACTGATGACTCAGCAGTTATTATTATGGATTGAATTCTGTCTTTTTCCTAAAATTTATACATTGAAACCCTCACCACTGACATGACTATATTTACAGATAAGGCCTTTAAAGTGGTAATTGGGATTAAAGGAGATCCTGAAGAAGAGCCTTAATTCTGTATAATTGATGCCCTTTGAAGAACATAAAAAGAAACCAGGGATTCATGCGACAGAAAATAAGGCATGGAAGAACATGGCAATATAAAGGCCTCGGGAGAAACTAACCCAGCCAACACCTTAATGTTAGACTTAGACCATCTGGAAATGTGAGAAATTTGGGTCTATCTTGGTCCATTTCTTCTGATATGATAAAAATATCTTAGATTGGATAATTTATAGACTCATAATTTGTAAATAATAGAAATTTATTTCTCATATTTCTAAAGTCTGGGGACTCCAAGTTTAAGGCACTGGCAGTTTTGATGTCTGGTGAGGGTCCATTCCTAACAGGTATCATTCTTTTGCAGTGTCTTCACATGTCAGAAATGTCACAAATGGTATGTCCTCATCTGGCAGAAGGAACAGAAGAGAAAAAGGAGCCTAAAGCATGTTATTGGAATCCTTTTTATAAGAGCATTAATCCAGCAGGGCATGGTTGTACATGCCAATAAGTTCCCACATATGACTTTTGGAGGGACACATACAGTCAAACCATAGTGATGTTATTTAAGCCCCCTAGTCTATGGTATGTTGTTATGGC
>PVJS01064096.1:0-10317 GCA_004027185.1 Glis glis | reverse complement strand
AAAAAAAAAATTTCTATGATTAAAAAAAAAAAAGAAATCAAAGAAAAGAATATTCCACCTTGAGTATATGGGATACCAGAATACACCACCCCAAATTATGTCTCTTTGGCATAAGATTACTTTGAGTTAATTATTGACAAATTGCTCGTTTTGCCCTTCCATCCCTCCCCTACATGAAGACACAACCTGTATTCCTTGGTAGGACGCATTGACAAGGTGCCAGCACTCAGCAGACTCCCGAGCTGCCAGCGCCCTGATCTCGGCCTTCCTAGCCTCTAGAACTCCGAATTCTTTCTATAAACTAACAATTTCAGTTATTTTGTTATAGCAACATAAATGCCCCGAGACAATATTTTTACCAAAGAAAAGCTCTTGAACTGGGTTGTAGCACAGAGAGAAGAAAGACTCCTTTCATGCTAGGGATTTCATTAACATTGTGACACACGGTCCGAGAACCTGCAAATGGCTAAAATTACCTCCAAAGTCCTTTTTTGGCTTTTGAAAGTTTCTCTGCATCATATGAAATATAACCAAGTGAAATAAAATTTTAAGGAAATAATAATAAGAAGAAACCCAACATGTGAGAGCTATGCATGTATCTTAATCATGTATTTAGATCCTAACACAACTTCTCACATGTACCCATCATCCCTAGCTCCTTGAAATAGAAGAAAAGATGCATGCTATCATCATGTCCGACACCTCCTCCATCCATGCCTCAGGCTCATTTTACACAGGACACCAGTGTCACTGGAGTTGGTGTTACATGTATTTCCCTCCTTTTATATCTGAGTACTCTCCTCCTAGGAGTCTCCTTGCTGTGACTGAGAGACTCCAATAGGTCACTTACCACACAACAGATACCTGCAGGGTGAGGCCACTCTGAGTGGAGACTTCGCTAGACAAACTGAATGCGTTAGTAGCCAAACACAGAGTCACTAGGTACCTGGGTCTCGGGCTGCTAGTGAGCCCTTCCTGCTGCCAGTGTCCAGAATGACGGCCAGCCCCACGGAGTCCGCCGGCAGGACTGAGCTGCTGAGGTCCACCCGGGTCAAGCTCTTGGTCTCCCTCGCAGAGGCGTTTCTGGGGTCGTCCCCTCCGGGAGCATTCGTTTCCTGGCCTTTCCTCCATGGTCTCTGCACAATGTGCACGATGCTCTGCTGTTCCAGGTCGCAGTTCTGTTTGGAGCAAGGTGGAGACATACAAGAGAACGGCGAGTGTAAGTGCCAAGTACTGTTTAACTGGCCCTCAGTTCCAGAGTGTGCCGGACCTTTCAGAGTCCGTTTAGACCGTTTCTATGTGTAGCAGTAGAACTGAAAGGAAAATGGTGTGCGTAATTGATTGACTCAGGCACATGACGCCGGTGGGGCCACAGCACTCTGTGGAGCTACCGTGCTGCACATGATGCACAAGCAACAGAGAACTGGGGCCAGAAATGGAAACCTGGGGACAAGTAGAAGATGGCAACAGAAAACTATAGTAACAATCAAAGGGACACAAAATCTCACCAGAACAAAAAAAAAGTGCCATATTATACCCATCAGCACAGTGCTAACCGATATTTTTTGTCATCATTGTTGCACAATTATATGTATTTATCAAAAATATACTGTTGGACAGTTATGATGGGCAAATTTAATGATATATGAACAATATCTTTAAAAAACTATTAAAATATACAAATAACGTATTTGTTGGCAATTTGTATTTCTTCGTTTGAGAAGTATCTATTTAGTTCAATTGCTCACTTATTGATGGGATTATTTTTTATAATTATTATTGGTGCATCATAATTGTACATGAGATTCATAGTGATACATTCGTGTGTGTATACACCATTATTTGGTCTGTTTCTTTCACCAGCCCTCCCGCCTTTCCTTCCCCTCCTCCCTCCCCATGCATGACAGTGAGATTCAAATAATATTCTTTTAAAACTGATCTACCTCAAGAGAGACCAGTAGAATAATGAGAGGAAAATGGGGGAGGGAGCTACAGAGGGGGAAGACGAGGCTTTAGGAGGGAACAGTTCAAATAATGTGGTGTTCAGATCTGAAGGTATCACTACCAATCTCACTATCATGTTCAGGGAGGTAGAAGGGGTAGAAGGTGGGATATGGAGGAAAATACACCAAGTGATATGTGCGGGTATGAACGTACCACTTTGAATCTCACCATGATATATAATTACAATGCACCAATTAAAGTACTTATAAAAAACTGATTTACCTCAGAAGTGATATGTCCTTGTAATTATCTAATTTAAACACTGGCAGTCATTTCTCTTTTATAGAAGCGCAGGAAGTTGGTTATTATCAATTACAGAGTACTCGCTATGGAACCCAGTCTGTGGTAGATCCACACCCACCTCTGTTCTCACTGGTAAACTCCCTGAGGAGCAGCAGGGAAGCAAGCCAAGAACACACTCCTGCTGTCTGGGATTCCTTCACCCTTTGTGCCAATCTCACAATTAAAATGAGTACACATTTACGAAAGTGTTTTACACGCATATCTTGATGTATATATGAATAGGAGCCTCCAAAATTTAGAAGAATAAAAGCCAGATATTTGCTGGGGGGTGGGCGACCCTATATCATGTCCTGTTCAGAATAACATCAAGACAGCAATGGCTGTGCACCTCCTGTGGCCCTCTTCCCTCAGCGCTAGAACCTGGCTCCGTGAAGCCCCGATCGCCACGACTTCCAAGTCTTCTCGCCATCCCCTCTCCTCTTGAGAATGGCCAAGGAATGCCAGCGTGAAACAGAATACTTAGGTCTCCCTCCAGCTCTCCTTGCTGTCACTACCAAGTCCTCCCGAGAGTGGTGACCGCGGAGACTCAGCCACACCCTTGCTCTGCACACTACTGCTTCCTGTCTGCCTCCCCCACTCAGGTCGCCAGATGCCCTTTGTTCTTAAACCCCATTCCTACCGCTTCTCCATTCTCCTGTCCTGAGCCTCTGTCACACTGACAGGCTTGCTCTCTGTCCCCTTCCTCCCAGCTCCCAGGTCTCCCCAGGACAGTGCTTCTCAGCAGTGGTCACTGTTCATTGTCCTCTGTTCCCAAGTCTTCCTCTGCATGCCTTCCCTATTTCTGTCAAAGCATCCCTTCCCCCCAGCACCCAGGCTCCCCTAGCACCTTTCCCTCCCACCAGAAACTGATTATCCTCCTTTGTTTTCTAACAGGCTTCAATTACTGCCTTGGGCTCCTCCTTCCTACTCAGTTATATAGGTGCCAAGAGTAACAACCAGGTATCAGAAATACCTTTCACATCTTCATCTCCCTCCTATCACAACTGTCACCTCCCACCTTAAGCCTTTATTATTGCAAAAGCTTAGTAATTACTCCCCTTCCCTCCAGTTTCTGTCCACTGCAATCTGTTATATGCAAGTTAAATGCGTCTTTGGCATGTGCTACATAAGCTTTCTGAAGTGTCTCACTATTGCCTGTTAAATAAAAGCCAACCAAACACTATCTTCTTCAAGTATGTCTTTATTTTTCTCCTTTCCTGTTCTGTGTCTTAGGATTTTTATGGTCTTCACCTCTCCTTCATTATATAGGTAGTAGATTAGACTATTCTTCACACATACTCACTCTCATACATTAATAAATAGATACTCTGCTACTTTCCTCCACTCCCTGGTTTTGTGCTCAGGCCTGGGACTAGCTTTGGCTGATGGGACATCGGCAAGTGTGACTGAAGCAGGGCCTTAACATGTTTTTGCTCTGCTGCTAAGGTCCTACAAAAGAGCATCCTTGGAAGTTTCCACCTTTTCAGCCAGGGCTCTAGAACTAGGGGCGGTGCAGCCCTGAGCCCAGCCACAGAGAGGACTAGGTGCAGCCAGAGCCACAGCAGGGAGCAGAGCCTTCCAGCAAAGCCAGGCTGGACCTCTGCCCCAGCTGGTCTGACCCATGAGTGCTGGTAATGTATGACACTGAGACTCTGTGGTTGCTCCTTAGCAATGAGAGTGGCCAGTACTTCCTAGTCCATTCTGACTGGAGCAGTAGACATGCCCTGACTACAGCTGCTCACCTGGGGTTGAGGCAGCCCGGGAATCATGGGAGCCTCTCACCTGAGGCCCTCCAGTGAAACAGCCCAAGATCTCAGGGGCAGGCACATGACGACAGGAGCCTTGCAACAAGGAGGAACAAGCACCCTGGCATAGCCTGAGGATTTATCCAAATTGTGTTCTTTCCAAGGAGACTCAAGAATTCAGTCAGATAAAATCTGCTCTCCATGTTAAGGGCTGATGTGCTTCATGAGATCCTCTGAGACACAAGTAATATCTTCTCTCTTGTCTGAATCCCAAGTGTTTGTCTGCCATACTCTTCTTATCACAATGGTTAGAGCATGAGTGATATGCTGTGTGTGTGTGTGTATGTATGTGTGTGTGTCTTATCTTCCAACTTAATTTAGAAATTCTTGAGAGCAGCAACTGGGTCATACTTATGTGTGTATTTACCAAGATTCCTTACACAGCACTATGAACCTACTAGACAAAGAAAATATACCTATGAATTGAAACAGTAAATGACTAAAGAGAAACAAGAATGAAAGAAAGGAAGGAAGGAAGAAAGAAAGAAAGAATATAAAGTCATGAACTCAATGCCAAGAATATTCCCTGAAACAACAGATGTGGAAGAAAGAACAATATGGAAAGAACAATGTGGAAGAAGTCAAATAGAATCAAGCCATACATACTTTATGACTTGGAGGAAATTATTCACCCCTGCCAGGCTGCCGTGTCTGTCACTGACAATAACATTACCAACTTTGAAGTCTGCTCCAAAGACCTAAGGAAACGAAAAGACTTCAGATTCTGATCCACAATAATAACTCAATACATAGTTGGTGGTATCACTATTATCATTTTTGAGTTTTGAAAACTAAAGAGGGTGGGTCCCTTATCTTGTACATCAGTTAGACCTCAGAATTCTATTTGGTTGCTTCACTCATATCATTCTACTTGAAAAATTATACAAAGATATAGGTATAAGAGGCAGAAGCTATAAATGTGGCAATTACTCTGTGTTTCAGACAGCATTCTCACTGCTGTGACTCAAAACACCTGAAGACCACAACTTGAAGTAAAATTTATTTGCTCGAAGTTCTGAAGATTTCAGGGTTTCAGTCCATGTTAGGCAAGGTGATGTATGTGGAGCTCAGGGCATGGAGGTGGGAAGCATAGAGAGAAGAGTACAAGGGCTCTGCTCTTACATCACAGAGGCCAGAAGCCCAGAGAGAGAAAGAGGTGGAGGATCATATATAGTCCCCAAGGCCACAACCCCAGGGACCACTCCTCAACAGTAAAGCCCCTCCTCCAACATGGCTGCCTTATAAATAGGGGGCATTATAAATCCAAAGCACAACATTCTGATAACATTCCAGCTTTCTTTAATATAAAAATAAATTAAAAAAATCCCTAGATGCTAAGATTTCATGGAATATATGGGGAACCTGAGCACATTTTCAGGGCAGCTGAAATTTTAAAAATATGAAAGAAATCCAAAGATGAGTACCCTCTTCTCTCAAATCTAGATTTTCCTAATGCTCAGGGCACCACTGCAAAGGGGAACAGGAAGACCCCAAACAGATTTCAGTAGTTACAGTGACATTTATAGAACATATTTCCTCATCCCCACCCCTGGTTCTGGGATCTTAAAATGCTCATCACAGTGTACTGTGTATTCTTTGTGCTTCTCTCTGCTACCAGACAACACCATCTTCAAGAAAAGATACTGCATCTTTCTAATTTTTTATCTGTAGAAACTACTGTAATGATCCGTATGTAATACACACTCCTCCTGTGTAGTCTGAGCCACAGATGATTCCATAAAGCACATCGCTGTTATCACAGCCTTTTCACAACTGAGGAGACACTTCACATGGCTTCAGTGACTTACCCAAGTTGTGCAAGACACATGGCTAGAAAATGACAAAGCCAAGCCAGCAACCTCGGTCTCCTGACCCTCAAGCCAGCGTTGTCCCAAATATCCCTGTGCTGGACTCTCCACCTTGCTAAGGCCCTGGTGTGAGTAGCCACCTTGGGCAGAAGCTGCTGGAAGATCATTAGACAAACCTGCTCATCAGTCTAGACTCAGCCGTGTTCTTCCTGTGCCTATTTCTGTGGTCTGTAAATTAGGTCAGGCTATCTTCATTATTACTCATTCATTTTTACTTCCCTCTAAGTCTGTTAAGCTCTATCTGATCATACAAAATGTTTCAAAGTATTTCAATGGAAGCCTATCACACTCTATTGTGTACATTTTAAAGTCTGACAGTCTCTGATTTTTATTTAAATTTTTAGTGGTACACAATTGTTTTTTCCAGAAAAGCATTACGATCAGTCAAAAATGATGAGATAAAAAAGATTTCCTAATTTAATAGTTGATGATGTTATCAGATTTTAATTTTAAAAATTATTTTGTCATTAGGGAGTTCTTTCCTGGGTTATTTTATTTATTTTTTTAAATTTTTTATTTTTTGTGGTACTGAGGATTGAACCCAGGGGCTTCCACCTCTGAGTTACACTCCCAGCTCTATTTTATTTTTTATTTTGGAACAGGGTCTCATTAAGTTCCTGAGGGCCTCGCTAAGTTGCTGAGGCTGGCAGAACCTGAGATCCTCCTGTCTCAGCCTCTCATGTACTGGGATTACAGGTGTGCACCACCATGCCCAGGTCTTAGGTAATTTAAAGGAACCATTTTTATAACTTAAATTTTTTCTTTTTCTCCTGCTAAAACAAATTTTGGCATGCTTATGTCTTGTTGATTCTTCTGAAAACAGTTCTAACAGATGTTTTTGTGAGTCCATCAGAGTTTTTAATAATGTATTTTATATGTCAAAGGAAGACAAAACAGCAGTGACTTACGAAGTCATCTCAAGGTATTTTTAATGTAATGGTTAAGACCCTTTTGTTTGGTTACAGCTACCAATGCAATAATATTTGTAAAGACAACATGAGCCTGAAGAGGGTCAGTCAGTCAGAATAACCACAAAGCAATTCTTCACACTGGCTTTTGGCCTTGAACTTCAGTTCCCTGAAATAGTTTTCCATGAACTCTAAAGGCCAATTTATATTAATTGGATGAGAATAAAAACTATACCTTCAACCTTATCCTTCATTTTTTCTTTAAAAATGAGACTTAAAAATTGAATTCTTTGTGATTTATGCTTTCAGTAATTTCCTATTTCTTATGACTGGCTTTTTATTAAAATCAAAGATGTTATGCTACATAGAGGTATTGGAAGGCCCCCTCTCGGGTTGCCAAAGGCAGGGTAATACAATCACTGGCAAAGGTCCATCAGCCCCACACTAATTAGCCAGTCTGAGCCTTGTCACCCCATGTCCCTCCCACCGCAGGCCTGGGACCTTTTCCCTGCTCATTAGGACCTATACCAGAGGGAGCTTGACAGGGGTCAGGGGCAGGGGATGACAAGGGGATGTTGCTGCAGGTTAGCTGCAATGGTAAATGATTTATTTGAAAGGAAAAGAGGTTAGTGCTGTTTGAGTAAGTCAAGTTTGGGATTTTACTTATCCGTGTTTTCCATTTCCTAAATACAAAGGACATCAGATAATCAAAACTATACCCATTAAAACAACTATGTTTAAGTCATAAATGCTACAAGAAATGTCCCCCAAATGTCATTATAAATAAAAAGGTATATGAGGGCTTTTTGCAGAATTAAAGTAATATTTTCAAGTTATTAAGCATGCTTTATAGAATCACCAGGGCCATGGTTAGCAAACCCTTTCCTTGTGTGTTTATATAAATGGCAAAAAGAGGAATCTTGAACAATTGTAATCTACTTTATATTTTATCTTCCTTCTAAATATGTTTTACCCCATATGACTCAGCCCTAGGGGAAAAATACAAAGTCTACTAGCTTTCATCCAAATTCCTTATTACATATATCACCTTTCTCTTCTCATCTTTTCTGTTTGCCCAAACTCAAAGACAATAGCTAATTATTGCCAAAGAGATTTCACTAATGAAGTGAAGAAAAAATATTTCACAGCAGTGGGGCTGTTTCTAAACAACACCAACAACAAAAACGCTGAGGATAAAAACACCTTTGTATCCTGTTAACATTTGAACTGCAGTGCCATGAGGTAAAGGCTTGGTGGCCAGCCAGTGGGGCTATGAGGAGGTGGTAGGGCCTAGGGAAAGGAAGTTAGGGAGTAGGAGTGTGCCCTCAAAGGGGATACTGGGACCTAGCTCCCCTTCTTTCTCTTTTTTCTTCCCAGCTACCATGAAGTAAACAGTCTTCCTTTGCCACATGTTCTGCTGCTACAATTTACTGTGCCACCACAGGTGCAAAGCCACTAGGCCAAGTGACCAAGAAGTAAAACTTCTGTAACTGTGAGCCAGAACAAAGCATTCCTCCTTTTAAGTTGATTTTCTCAGGTATTTTATCACAGCAATGTAAAGCTGACCAACACATATCCCTTACTACGGCCTGTTCATTGCTAGGTCCCAACAACCAGACTGCCATTATTTTTATCTCCATGTTTGTTCCTGATTTTCTTTTCTTTTCTTTATCCCTGCTGTAATTCCACTTTCTAAAAGAATGTGAGGTCTTTGGATGATCTCCTCTCTTTCTCTCTCTCTACCTAAGGCTATTATTTCACAACAAGGGACTGCCCCCTTCCTATTCAGAACTAAACAGGACCAGGTATGGCCTGGCCTTGGGTTATACTCTGCTGTGGTCTGAATGTTTGCATCCCCCTCAGTTCATATGTAGGAACCTAACCCTCAATGTGATGGTATTAGGTTAGGTTATGAGGTCTTTGGGGTGATTAGATTAAGAGGGTAGAGCCCTCATGAATGGGATTAATTTCCCTAAAAGAAGAAATATGAAAGATTCTCCCCCTCCCTTTCTCTCTCTCTCTCTCCTATGCAAGGATATTAGAAGAGAGTCATCTGCAAACCAACAAGCAGTGAGAGGCCCTCACCATTCATCGGCTCTGCCAGGGCCTTCATCTTGGACTCCCCAGCCTCCAGAACTGTAAGCAACAGATGTTGTCTATGACACCCTGTCTATGAGATTGTGCCACAATGGCCAGAGAGCAAGACAGTGAACTTGTAGCCTCAAGCTCTATTAACAATTTGCATTAATGCAGTCATGACCTAAACTCCTCTCATTTGGCTCCACCCCCCGGCACTGCTGCATGGGGGATGAAGTTTCCAATTTATGAGTTTGGGGGGACATATTCAAACGTTAGCACAGAAATGACATATTCGTAAATATTGAAAGTTTCTCCCTAAATTAAATATATATTCTCTTGCCAACCAAGATAGTGTAGTCAAATGCCATCACCCAGGAACCTCAGCAGATCTGTGGTGTCCCATATTCCCTGAACTCTGGGTGGAGCTTACGCACTGCACAGTGCTAGGGGTCTGTGGAGGAGGGGCAATATGCCGTCATGCTCTTCAGTGGCAAGGAAGAAACCAGCACAGTCAGGCATTCATATGTATTTTCTTAAACCACTGACAGAGAGATAAACAGTTTCACTCCTTCATTGTAAATTCCTTAAGCTTGTAGCCTTAGGTTTAAATTTCAGATATAAATACAGCACATTGTTACTTATGTCAGCTCCTCTTTCTTGTACTCGATGTGTTATTTCATGTGCAACAATTCTTTTCCTCTGTATAAATGAAACATGAAGTTGCTCTCCTCTTTCACAGCTGTGCTCAAGATGCCTACCTTCACTGCCTTCTAGACTATGGTCCCCGGAGAGACACTGAAGGTCTGTGGAACTCAGTACAAACACCCAGAGTGACAATTGACAGCAAGCAAGGATGAGTCACTTTTGTTTCAGCTATTGGCCCTAATTAATTGTTTCCTGTAATCATTTACTCAGGAGAAACAACACGTAAAGACCATGGGCCATCCATGGGCCATCCAAAGAAGATCTCTGGGAGCCACAGGTCTCACACTCAAAGGTAATACAGAGTGAAGGGCCAAGGGCTCCATTGCAGGTCAGTGAGAATGAGGGCCTTTGTGGTATGATGACTGGGACTCTCAACTTGGAAGTTCTACACCAAAATAACTTGTCAATAGTGCCATTGAAGAAAACATTTTAAATTTGTCTAAAAGAACTTGTTTCATTCAGCTTTCTCACTGCTGTGACCCAAAATACCTGACAACCATAACTTAGAGGAAATGAGATTTATTTGCTCACAGTTCTGGAGGTTTCAGAAGCTTCAGTCCAAGTTATGCCGGGTCACATCTGCAGAGCTCAGGGCATGGTGGCAGGAAGGAGAGAGAGAGAGAGAGAGAGAGAGAGAGAGAGAGAGAGAGAGAGAGAGAGAGAGAG
>PVJS01064095.1:0-10317 GCA_004027185.1 Glis glis | reverse complement strand
AGCTGAGGCTGGCCACGAACCCAGATCCTCCGGTCTCAGCCTCCCAAGTACTGGGATTACAAGCGTGCGCCACCACGCCCAGCTCCTATTTTCCCTTTGGGTTTTCCCTGGAGGGATGAAAAGGTGACTTCAACCTTGGTAGGACTTGGAAAAAAAAAAAAACACGCTGATGTATAGCAGTTAACATCTGCCCATACTGTACCAATCTAGTACTTTTTCTGCTATAATGACATATTCCCTTTTCCCAGTACACCAGGAAAAGTCTCCCTTACATATTTTATGGGTGCTTGATTTAAGCCCACCCTGGGGTCCACCTGTTTCCAGAGGGGAGGCAACTGGCTACACCTTATCCCACCGTGAGTTTCTTGACATAATGTAGCCACTGCTTTCTTTAAAGCATGATCCATCTTTTCCGTGTCCCTGGTAGCCTGGGGTTTCCAGAATGTGCGCAATCTCTACTAGCTGCCCAATGCCCCGCTCGCTGGTTGAGTCACTTCTGCAATAAAGGACAGTCCATTGTTACTCTGCATCGAGGAGGGGAACCTGTATCTTGAAATCACTTCCCACAAGAGAACTTGGTTCTGAAGCTTTTTCTGTTCTGATGGGCCAGGTCTCAACCCACCTGAGGAGGTATCTTCTTTCCCTCGGACAGTCTGGGAGCTCTCGTCAGAGCAATGAGTTTGGCCTTTTGGGCTGGTGTTCCAGGCTGCAGAGCTTTGGCTTTTAGCACCTGCTGTCTGGTGACCATGGCGTATCCAGCCATCCACTTCTCATTGTCCACGAAGCTGCTTCCATTGGTGAAAAGATCCCAGTTGACTCTGCTATGGGCTGATCAGACAAGTCCAGCCTGCTGGAGTCAACTGCTCCAGATCTCCAGGCAGTCACGCAGTACTGACCCATCATCACTTGCTGGCAACAGAGTCACTGGGTTTAGGGTGGACACAGTCTTAAGGCTGACATTTGGGCTGTCCAGTAGGATGGCCTGCTATCTCCCCATTTTATCGCAGTCAGTAATCATCCTTCTGTTCTAATAGGATCAGGACTTGGTGAGGAACAAACACAGTGATGGGTTGCCCTAGAGTCAACTTCTCTACCTCCAGGAGGAAGTCACAAGTGGCAGGAGGCCACTTTTGCTCCAAGACAGGGAAGCCACCCTGTAGTGTTGTGGTCCATTGACCGTGGTATGTCTCCCGATGCCTGAAAGTACTCCTGGGCTGTACCTTGTTTTTCATGTCCCTACAGTTGGAATTCCTTTTTAAAATCAGGCTGATCTAGCTCAGGGACCATCATGAGGCTTTTGTTGTAACTTCTCAAATGCACTTGGCAGTCTGAGGTCCAAATCAAAGGTTCTGTCTCTCCTCCTTCTAAGGCTTCATGTAGGGGTTTTGCTATAAGTCCAAAATTTGGAATCCAAGTGTTGTAGAACCCCCCCACCCCAGGCCTCCAGCAAAGTGAGCTATTTTCTCTTTTTGGTTGACAAACAATAGTCAGGACCAAAGTGCATTTTCCAGTGGTACTTGCAAATGAAGTCACTACTTCTCAAGTGAAAAGGTGCATTTAAACCAGGCGTGGTGGTGCACACCTGTAATCCCGGTATTTGCGCAGCTGAGATAGGAGGATCATGGGTTCGCAGCCAGCCTCCGCTACTTACTGAGGCCCTCCTCAACTTGTTTCGAAATAAAAAATAAAATAAGGCTGAGGGTGTAGCTCAGAGGTAGAATGCCCCTGGGTTCAGTACCTGCAAAAAAAAAAAAAAAAAAGGTACACTTAACTCGTACAGCAAGTTTTGTCATAGGAGACAGATCAGACAATCCTAATTGAGTTCCACTGTCAATTTTTGTCCAGGGCAGCGGCAGGGCTCTTATTTTATTTTATTTTTTGTTTTGTTTTTAGGATTCCTTTGCACAGGCAGCCAACAAATGCACGTTGCCTCTAGTGTTGGTTCCTTCCAGGCGTTATGCATCTTAAAGGCAACATGAATTAGTGTGAGGGGTTCATGTCAATTGCCCCCTCTACTCACTGGAACTTTTTTCTTAATGTCCAGGTGTTCTGTCCAATCAAAATTATATTAGCCACATGAAGATTTTTTGTTGTTGTTTAAGTGGCTTTATGTCAGAATATGCCTGGCAAATTTGCTCTAGAGATCTGGAGAGCTCCTTACAACTCTTAGAAAAGTTGAAGAATCTTGTTTTAGAATCCACCCTTTTATCATTGAGCTTTCTCTGCAGATGCTAAACGGCAGGTATTTGCACAGGCAGGACTGCCAGGGGTGCCTGGGGGCCCTTTGTTTTCATTTGATCACAGAGGCAAAATGCAGAATTCAGCCAGAAGTGTTTGCTGACCAGCACTAGGTACAGGAGGGGAGTCACACAGGCGACCTTTTGAACTTAGACTGGCTTTTTTCTTTTTCCCTTACTAATGGGATAGTGGGATTTGCCTTTCCCTTGGAACCTGGTGTTTCCTCGGCCACATGGATCTTAAGGGAGAGCCTTCTCTCAGTCTGGTGTTGCCCATAGAGGGAAGACTACCGCTTCTCAAAGAGTCAGCAGGACAAGAACCCACATTTATAGACAGGGATAAATCCCCCAAATGTGATTCCCTGGTTCCTACTTAGCTGTGATTCCAACACGAGAGGTGCCACAGGAGGATCACAGATGGCCCCCAGGGGGGATCAGGTGTGTGGAATCGAAGGGTCATGGGTGCACTCCAAGGGGAACTTTCCCGGATGGTCAGGGATGGTCAGGGTTGTCACAACTTACTGCATCTGCTTTCCTTCCTCCCAAATCAATCTGAATGGTGAAGGGAGCTGCACCGGCTCAGGGAGAGGAAGCAAGAGATTCCCAAGCTAGAAAACACCTTGGCCGCTGCTGGGAAGTCTTCCAACTTCTTACCCCCTTGCAGGAGAGTGTCTCCATCAAAACGCTATTACCCTAGGCTAGTCGCCTTGCCTTGCTTCCCAAATCCTGGGCGGCTGGCTCTCCGTGCCTGGCCTGCAGGCAATGGGAGCGTGGGGTGAACTCAGGTTCCATTGGCGGTGCCGAAATTGTAACTGAATCCCAGTACCCGCCCCAATTTGTGAAATCAAATAATTGCGACAAAGCTTTGGAAGAAAGAAAAAGAAATTTATTGATTTGCTAGCAAATCAGAGAAACTAGTGAACTTTTTTTTTTTTTTTGCAGTACCGGGGATTGAACCCAGGGGCGTTCTACCTCCGAGCTACACCCCCGGCCCTATTTTTTATACTTTATCTCGAAACCGGGTCTCACGAAGTTGCGGAGGGCCTAAGTAGTGGAGGCTGGCCGCGAACCCCAATCCTCCAGTCTCCACCTCCCAAGTACTGGGATTACAAGTGTGCGCCACCACGCCCAGCTTGAAACTAGTGAACTTAAGTGTTCAGGAACAAGCTCTGGATTCTCCCGAAAAAAGGAATCAAGTCCCTTTTAAGAGTTAGCTCCTCAGGGTCATGCTGGTGTCTGAGCAGATAGGAGGCGATTCATGTCTAAGTCACCCTTGAGTCAGGGTGACCCACAGGCCAGGGTCATGCTGGTGTGTTTATCAGAAGGGACACAATTCCACGTTCAGTGTTCCTCGAGTCAGTTCTTATTCAGATCCACAGGCCCCCTTTCTTCAGTAGAAAGATAAGAACATGTTATTTGGAAAGGGGTAGGACAAAGGAAAGAAAATGTCAGCTTTGAACCCCGCCATCTGTTAGGTGCCAGGGTCAGAAGCAGGCCCCCATTATACCCCCATGTTCCATTCCCCAGAGGAAGCGGAAGTGCCTGGCCTGCATCAAACTGGACCCTGAAGATAAAGTTCTGGGCCGGATGGTCCACTGCCCCATACAGACGCCGCAAGGGAGATGGGTAAGAAGGGGCAAAGAGGTTGGGAAGAGGGCCGAAGGATGGACAGAGGCTGGATCTGCAGGAGCCGGGGAGGGAACTTGGGTGGGGTGGAGGAGGGCAGGCGATGTGGGTGGAGAGGGGCTCTGGGCTTGGTCCAGACCTTCCCTAGGGGATGAGGAGGTGCTGCCTTCCTCTGGCACTGCCTGAAAAGCTGATGGCACCAACAGGAGCCCCAGGAACACCAGGAGACCCAGTGCAGCAGGGTGAAGCAGATCGGCGGGGACCCCTATAGCTACTTCCCTGGACAATTCGCCTTCTCCAGGGCTCTGCCCCCCAGCTGAGGCCTGGACAGGTGGGCAGTGGGGGTGGAGGGCATCCCTTGGATGGAGACAGGGCTGCTGTTGGGCTGCAGGAGGCAGGAAGGGGATGAGTTCCAGCCTGGGAGAAAGCGGGAAAGGAGACCAGGGCAGCCTCCCTCACATGCAAATCTGGTTTTCCCCTTGTCTCTAGGATGTGATCCCACTTCCTGGACAGCTGCAGACAGTGCCTAGTGGAAGGCCCCGCCCTCCCAGGCACAAGATCCCATTATATCCTGTGCTAATAAAACTGCTTTCCGAGCCTGTTCCCTCTGCTCCTTGTGTTACCTCCTGCCCTCGGCTCAACCCCTAGGAGGCCAGCTGAAGGGGAGCAGCAGGGTGCGTGTGTGCACTGCATGTGGGCCCTTCCTCTGCCCACCCAGGAAGCGGCAGGCAGGGCCAGGTGGGCGTGGAGCTTCCTGTGCAGGACCGGCCTCACCTCACAGAGGACACCAGCAGAGATTGGGAATGAGCAGAGCTGTTTAATAAAGTTGGCGGGTGGGAGTGGGGTGACAGGGCCACGGGAAGGCACAGGACAGTCACCTGGATAGGCAGGTTCAGAGATGGGTGGCTCCAGCTCTCAGGAATGTTTTGGGCCACTCGCTCGCATGGGATGGTTGCTCACCCATCCCTGCCTTTCTCGCCTGTAGCTTTGGGAAGAAGCAACCTGTCCACTAAGTACCAGCTGCTGTTGGCGAGCCGTGACACCTGCCAGGGGCCACTCGGGAGGTGGCCTGCCGTATGTGCAGGGTGGGGGCAAGGGGCTGCTCTCTAGACAGGGATTCACATCCCAGTTTGCAGGGCTGGTGGCCGCACAGGGAGACCGTGAAGACAAGTGAAGGCCGGGAAGGGAGAGGCATGCAGACAGGCCACCTGCCAGGAGGTCCTGGGCCCTGGGGCGGCGCATTCAGAAGACAAAGGAAGAGGGGGCGCCCTCGGGACTGAGGGCCTGCTGGGCCCTGGCCAGGCTGTCACTGGCCTGGCGGTCCAGGTCGCGGCACTCCTGCAGCGTGTCCTGGAACTGGCGGCAGGCCTCTTCCAGGATGGAGCTGCTCTGGGTGGGCCACAGCTCCCAGTAGCCAGGCTCCACCCAGGGCTGGGCCTCCATGGCTCTGGGGCCGGGGCTGGAGCTGGGGCGCAGGGAGCTGTCCAGGTCTCGGCACAGCTGGTAGAGCTCGCTGCCACGCCCGCTCACGCGCTCCCCATCGATGACCTTCAGGCCGGGCAGCAGCTCTCGGACCACGGACCAGTAGGAGGGGCTGGCACACAGTGGGTTGCTGAGCCGGGCCAAAGGGTCCCGGAGCCGCAGCTGCTCCAGGCCCCGCAGCCGGGCCAGACACTGCAGCTGGCTGGGAGTGGCCAGCAGGTTGCCGGCAGCGTTGAGACTCTGCAGGTTCTCACAGGCGGCCAGCGGCTCCAGCCCTGTCAGCCGGTTGTTGGAGACATTGAGTACGGCCAGCTGGCGCAAGGAGGCCAGAGGGCCCAGCTGGGTGAGCGCGTTGCCCGAGAGGTCCAGCCACTCGAGGCCCAGGCACTCCCCCAGGCAGCCCAGGTCCACCAGCCCCAGGTCTCGCAGCTTCAGCAGCAGGATGGACTCCAGGGCAAACTCGCCCGTGCACGACTTCAGCAGCTGTGGCGTGACACGGGGCCCGTCGGCCTCTCCCGGCTTCTCACCCGGAGGCTCCATGACACAAGCCGGTTTAGGTGGCCTGGGCCTTGGTGGTGTCGTCACAGGGACGTGGGTGCCACTGGGGTCAGCTGGCTGCTCTCCCCCAAAAAGGCACCCTTAACTCCTCGGGCCAGTGCTGGGAGGCCTGTTTCTGATATCCAGAGTGAGGGCCAAAGGTCCCTGAAGAGAGAATTAACAGTGAGGCAGGCCTCTCCAGAGCACTTCTTGTGTCCTGTGCAGCAGGTGACAGCACAAGTCTGGCCACCAGCGTTTACCACCAGGGCCAACAATCAACAGCAAGACAAGACCTGAAAACCAAGGCCAGAGACACAGGCCACAGCGCCCACCTCAGTGACGAGCAGGGCAGAGCCCAGCCTAAGGACGGTGGCCCCAGCTCGCACTGCTGGCCAGGGCCACGCCACACAGGTTTCAGGCTCAATGTTGCCGGTTCTATCCATCTGTCAAATGTGGACAGGGGCCAGGTGTGGTGGCACATGCCTGTGATCCTAGCTACTCAGGAGGACTGAGGCAGGAGGATTGCAAGTTTGAGGCCAGCCTGGGCAACTCCGTGAGAATCCGCTTCAAAATAAAAGAAGTTAAAAAGGGCTGGAGAAGCCAAGCATGGTGGTGCATTCCTGTAATCCCAGTACTTGGGAGGCTGAGACAGAAGGATCACAGGTTCAAAGCTAGCCTCAGCGACTTAAGTGAGGCTCTTAGCAACTTAGTGAGACCTTGTTTCCAAACAAAAATAAAATTGGGTTAGGGGCATAGCTCAGAGATAGAATGCCCCTCGGTTCAATCCCCAGTACCAAACCCAAAAAAAGGGGGCGCTGGGAGATAGCTCAGAGGTAGAGCACTTGCCTAGCGTGTGTGATGCGCTTGGTTCAATCCCCAGCACTGCCAAGAAAAAACAAATAAATAAAAGACTGGGGCAAAATCTTATTTTTCTTTTTCAATAACCATTCATAATTCATCCTTATTAATCTTAAGACATTATTTTTAATTTTTATTTAGTTTGGTACTAGGGATTGAACCCAGAGGCATTCTACCTCTAAGCTACATCTCCAGCCCCTTTTATTTATTTGAGAAAGGATCTTGCTAAGTTGCTGGGGGTCTGGCTAAGTTGCTGAGGCTGGCCTTGAACCTGAGATCCTCCTGTCTCAGCTTCCCAAGAACTAGGATTACAGGCGTGTGCCACCATGCCCAGCAGAGGTATTCCTTTTTGAAAAGTTAAATTTATTTTTGATTAGACAATAGGTAACTACCACCGCGAGTTTCTTTTGTTTCTTCCTGGGATAGAGATGCACATTCAAAACTGTTCTTGGTTTCATTCACTCAAAAAATGCCATCTCAACTTCCCTAACATTAGCAGTGATTTAAAGTGGCTCCCAGGCCAGGCGTGGTGGCGCACTTCTGTAATCCCAGTACTTGGGAGGCTGAGACAGAATCACAGTTCAAGACCAGCCTCAGCAACTTAGCAAGACTCTCAGCAACTGAGTGAGACTTTGTTTCAAAAACAAACAACAAAAAAAAAGAACTATGGATATAGCTTGGAGGTAGAATGCCCCTGGGTTCAATCCCCACTACCACAAAAAATAAAAAGATAAAGTGGTTTCCCGATGTCATGAGCCCACTTGCACCCTCTGGCTGAAGCTGAAGGGTCTAAGGAGTTGGCTTTTTGTTCTAGATCAGGGAGGAAACCGAGGTCAGGGGAGATCAGAAGCTGGGATGAGTCTGGCATCAACTGGTAGATCAGCAGAACAGCATCGATCACTGCATGCCAGATAGTACACTGCCAGCCACAAACGTGACATCATTGCCACGTCTGTGGCAATGCCCCCAGGCCGGAGAGGGAGGCCGGAGAGCACAGGAAGCTGCCTTGGAGGGAGGTACAGAGAGCACCTACGTTGGCTCCAAAGTGGGGGCACGTCAAGTCACCAGTGGCTGTGGGACAGCGTGAGCCCAGTGCTCCTGTGCGGCTGCAGTGTGGGAGGGAGGCAGCCTGGGGAAGCAACGATGGTGGCACTGCCCACAGAGGGCCAAGGTCGAAGCAGAGAAAGGCAAGAGCAGACCTCTGCTCCAAGCAAGTTTCCCAGCCCTGCAGACTGGCCAGGACCCGGTGGCTCACAGAGCCCGTGCGTGCAGGACGCGGGGACTCCCAAGTCTGGGTTCACGTGATCAGCGCCACTTTTTATTTTCCCTTCCAAGGAAACCAGGCCTAGAGCCCCGTCCACCAGCTCCTCCCACCCCACCAGCAGGGATCCTTTTTTTGTGTGTGTGGTGGTGCTGGGGATTGAACCCAGAGGTGCTCTACTTCTAATCTATATCCCCCACCCTCTTTTCTTTTCTTTTTTTACATACTGGGGATTCTACCTCTGAGCTATATCCCCAGCCCTTTAAAAATGTTTCTATTTTGAAACAGGGTCTTGCTAAGTTGCTGAGGCTGAGTTCAAACTTGGGATGCTCCTGTCTTAGTCTCCCAAGTACTGGGATTACAGGTGTGCACACCATACCTGGGGCCTCAGACCTTTTTATTTATTTGTTGTTGTTTTGTTGTTGTTGTTGTTGTTGAGAAGCAATTTATTTTCTTTCTTTTTTAATTTACTGGTGCATTGTAATCATACATCTTGATGGGTTTCAGGGTAGTAGAAGTATACATGCACACGTCGGTCAATTAGCCCTCCCCTAATTTCCACCCCCAGGCCTTTTTATTTTGAAACAGAGTCTCACCAAGTTATTGTGCACTGGCCTCAAACCTGTGACTCTCCTGTCTCAGTCTCCCAAGTACTGTGATTGCAGGCATGTGCCCCCGTGGCCTGCACTGGCAAGGATCTTAAAAGGGCCACCCACCAAGGAGCTGGAGAGGCTGCAAACAGGTCTTGCACATCCTCCCTCCACCCTATCTATGAAGGGGGTCCTTGTCCTCACAATGCCTGCTCCTCATCCAGCTCCCCACTGGCCTGAACACTCCAACCTATTCTTTTTTATTTACACCTCATTTCTTTTTGAAATGGACTGGCAATTATCTACCCGCAACAAGAGCAGTGTGGGAGCACGGGGTGATGCAGCCACCTTTGCATTTGGTCCACAGGGCAGAGGGTGCAGGACAGCATTGGTGCTAGACACCTGTGCATGTTACAGAAAAGTACACAAAATAAGCAGACCCAACCCCAGCAAGGGCACGGAGCAATGTGGAGGAGGGCGGACCAGGGGGTGGGGGGTGTAGCTCAGTGGTAGAGCACTTTGCCTAGTGTGCACAAGACCCTGAGTTCAATCCCCAGTGAGGAGGGGAGGAAGAGGAGGAGGAGGAGGAGGAGGAGGAGGAAGAGGAGGAAAGAAGACAGTCAGCTCCACAGCACCCAGTGTGGGTGCCAGTGTGGCATCAGGCTTAGGAGGCAGTTGGCGCTCCAGGCTGAAGGGACCCAGATGTTACCAATAGGAAGTGGCAGCTGAAGCCGAGGAGGACGAGTGATACACAGGGTTTACCTTTTGGGGGGACACACTGTCCCAGGTAGTGTGGAATAAAAAAAAGACAGGGGGAGGCCCCATGTGGTGAGAGGCAGAGGTCGAGGGCTGGACCTGGGTGAACCCCTACTCCGGAGGCCTGAGCGGGTCTGGGAGGACACGCAGGGTTCAAGGAGTGCGTGCACAGCACTGCTCAACACCCACTGGGCCTGGACAAGATGGGGCCCGAGACACGGCTGCTGGCTGGTGGCCTTGGTCCAGGTGGAGCTGAGGCCAGAGCTGACTGGAGGCCCAGGGGTGAATGCCCTGGGGACCGGGTCAGTGGCTCTTTCAAGGGAGATGGCACTGAAGAAAGGAAGAGAGGCAGGTTAGAGGACAGAGGGAGATGCCAAGGGGTGGTGCCGTTCACCTGCACCAGGTAAAGATGTGGGGACAGCTTACACAAGAGGAGATGGTGGAAGAGAAAGACTCAACCGGGACAGAAACCAGGCCAGACCTGTGCCTTCCAGCACCCAGCTCTGCAACAGTGCCACCTTATCCTGCCCTCGGTGAGATGCAGGCCACCTGAGTCTTAGTGGCCGGATAAATGACAGCACGGTGCGGTCACACAAACCCGATTCTCACAGGGGTCAAGGAGCTTGCTCGGCGCAGTCAGGGGTCACACTTCCATCTGCATGCCGCAGGCAAGTGGCCCTGAGCAGGACTGAGCACCACCAGGTGCCCACCCACTCGTGCAGCTGACAGAGGCCCAGCACAGTGGGGAACGGCTCCACACACGTGACTACTCCCACCTCGTCGCTATCAGGGGAGCCGTCCTGTGTGGTGATGGAGATGAAGTGACAGTCCTGGCCCAGCTAGTGAGGCTGGAAAAGGACTTGGTGACATGGACACTCGGGTCTCCTGAGGGAGGCTGACTGCGAACAAGGCAGGATGAGCCTGTTCCCTTATCAAGTCTCAGTTTACCTCTCTAGGAGACAGGGCCAGG
>PVJS01064094.1:0-10316 GCA_004027185.1 Glis glis | reverse complement strand
CTCCTCCTCCTCCTCCTCCTCCTCCTCCTCCTCCTCCTCCTCCTCCTCCTCCTCCTCCTCCTCTTCCTCCTCCACCACCAGCACCTTCTTCTTTTTCTCCTCCTCCTCCTTTACTGGGTATTGAACCCAGGGGCATTCTACCACTGAGCTACACTTCCAGCCCTCATTTATTTTTTATTTTGAAACAGGATCTCACTAAGTTGCTGAGGCTGGCTTTGAACCTGCGATCCTCCTGTCTCAGTCTCCCAAGTCCTGGGATTACAGGTGTGTGCCACTGCACTCAGCTAAGATGCATCCTTTCTATGTTAGCAAACCCCTTTTCTCTTTGCCCAGCAGTTGCAGGAAAACCTTTGTGAAAGAAGGAACTAGGAAGGAACACTGAAGAGAAGAAAGAGGATGGGCAGTGGGCAATGATGCATGGTGTAAGGACACAGATGCTCTGAAGCAGAGGAGGAGCAGACCCGGAGAGCCCGCACTCACTAATGAGACACCCCTGCTCCCTCCCACGCAGCGCACAAGTGGGCAGGGCCTTCTAGCATGGACTGTGCAGTCAGAATCCCTGACTTCAAGCCTGATCCATCACTTGGCTCCGTCACTACTTTTTTTTTTTTTTGGTACTGGGTATTGAAACCAGAGGCACTCTATCTCTGAGATACACCCCAGACCTTTTATTTTATTTTGAAACCGGTTCTCACTAAGTTGCTGAGGGTCTTTCTAAGTTGCTGAGGCTGTCTGTGAACCTGTGAACCCCCTGTCTCAGCCTCCCAAGTACTGGGATTACAAGTGTGCGCCACCATGCCTGGCTAGAAGACTTTTTAATATTGGTTCAATCCTGGTATTCACTATTGGTCTGTTCCAGTTTTCTATTTCTTCTTGATTCAGTCTTGGTAATGTATATGCACCCAGGAATTTGCCCATTTTTTCTAGGTTATCAAATTAGTTAGCAGATAGTTATTCATAATACTCTCAAATGTTCCTTCTTATGTCTGTGGAGACATTTGTAATGTCTCCCTTTTCATCTCTGATTTAATTTCTTTGAGTCTTCTCTCTCTTTTTCTTAGTTAAGCTAGCTAATGGTTTGTCAGGTTATTTTATCTTTTTGAAGAAACAGCACACACACACATACACACACACACACACACACACACACACACACACACACTGAAAACTACAACAACAAAAAAAGACAAAAATTTATCGATGTGTTTATCTGGTTCTGAAATGCATATTAATACATGACTATTGAACTTAACATCAAAGATGACTAAACCTAAGGGATAAATTCAATTATAGAGTAAAATCTAATAAGAAGGAACTTGATATTTTCATAGCACAACTAAAATAAAATTTTATCTTTCATTTTTTATCAAGATGGAACACTAAGTCATTCTTTGATATACTCCCTCAGCTTCAAACACTTAGTAACAAACAGATGAGCAATACAAATTAAAGAAAGAAAAGAAAAACGAGGTTCATAAGCAAGTAAAACCCTTCCATGGGTCAGAACTTCAAGGGCAATTCAGAACGGTGTCCAGGGATGAAGATGACTACTAGCCTTACTCCAGGTCTGGAATCAGGATGTAGTGCCAAGGAGTTCGATTTCTGAGGGGCAGAGAGGGATAAGGGATTCAGCCCAAGTAGGGGGACCAGGCCAGGCGAGGGAAGGGCCTCCACACGTCTGAAAGGTGGTTGAAGAAAAATGTTGCTGTCCACCACCTTCACCTGTAAATTTTAGCAAGTTGTGGGCCTGGACAGAGGGGAGGGCGATAGGGCCTGCAATGCAGGAGCTGGACCATGCCAGCCCAGCTCTGGATATTCACATCCCCGATATGCCCAAGACATCGTCAAGAACCCAAGAACCAGACACTGTAAAGCCAGCCATTCTCCTTAAATTGACCCATAAGATAAATATAAATATTTTTTCCAGAAGTTGATAACCTCATTCTAAAATACACAGTGATGTGCCGTATAATGACAGCTTGGTCAAGCATGGACTGCATATATAATGTTGGTCTCATAAAATTATTAATGGAACTGAAATAATTCCTATTGCCTGGTGATATGGTAGCTCTCCTGTGGTGATGTCCTAGCGCAGCACACCATTTGTGCATTTGTAGTAATGCTGGTGTAAACACACCTACTGTGCTGCCAGGCATAGGAAAGGCTAGCAGTAGAGTGCAGGACACTCGATAATAAAGGACTAAGTTACTGGCTTATGCTCTTACTCTACTTAAGCTTTTAATTGTTATTTTGGCGTGTACTCCTCCTACTTATATGTCTATTTATTTATTTATTTATTTATTTTGGCAGTACCAAGGATTGAACCCAGGGGTATTCTACCTCCAGGCTACACCCCCAGCTCTATTTTTTTATTATTCTTTATTTTTAAAACAGGGTCTCACTAAGTTGCAGAAGGCCTCACTAAGTAGCTGAGGCTGGCCGTGAACCTGGGTCCTCTGGTCTCAGCCTCCCAAGTACTGGGATTACGAGTGTGGGGCACCACGCCCGGCTTATTCTTTATTTTGAAACAAGGTCTCACTAAGTTGCGGAGGGCCTCACTAAGTAGCCGAGGCTGGCCATGAACCTGGGTCCTCTGGTCTCAGCCTCCCAAGTACTGCAATTACAAGCGTGCACCACCACACCCTAGCTCTTATATGTCTTTTTAAAGTGAACTGTGAAATAGTATGCCACGTGACACCTGCAGCAGCCTGATACATCTTGTATTTACTGTGTCTCCTGACTGCAACAAGAAGCCTTGCGGAGTGATTGACCTCTACCATCCAGGTTTGTGTAAGTACACATTACGATATTTGCACAATGACAGAATTACCTAACTACAAATTTCTCAGAACGTGTGCCAGACATTAAATAACGTCTGCCTGTATGTAGAAGAGTAGAGGGATAAGAATTGATGTTAAATTTGGAAGAACAAACTATGGATATTCCTATCAGAAATTAAACTCATGATGGAGCTAAGGTTTGATACAAGATGAATCCACCAGTGAACCAAAAGAAAGAGCCTCAAAACACAATCATACATATAACAAAATAAGATAAATGGCTGAAATAACAAACTAGTGGGGGGAGGAGGGGCTCAATAAATGGTTTGAGGACAATTCATTATCCATTATGGGAAAAAATGCAGCTCACTACCACATATACCATAAACAAAAATCAGCCCTCCGGTGGATTCAACACTTAGGTGTGAAAATTAAAACATAGGAAAATACCTTTATGATGTGAAGCTTAAGTAGGATACAAAACAAAACAAAAAATTAAAAAAATATATATGTAAAATAAGAAAATAGAAAAAGTAGTTTCAGGAAGCTTATATGCCACTATCTAAAGAAAATTCATATGCATATTACTTGAAAATTAATAAATTTGGTTATCATTTCTGAACATGTCTTTTGCTTTTGAGACAACTTGAACAAGTACATGTATGATTTTATTTCATCTATTTTGCAGCTACCTCTGAATAAAAATGAAAAACTAATTTAAAAAATAAAAAAATAAAACATTTGTAACAAAATATATAATAATCAGAAAAAGAGTTACAAGAGAATCTACATAGAATTGTGATTTATAATATCAAAAACTTAGAAACTGACATGATTTTCGATCAGAAAATGAGAAACAATTTGGATTAATATATGACCACTCAAAGAAATACTCTAGACCTATATGTTTCAAAGTGAATGAGATTTAAATAACATAATTTTAATATAAAAATCAAAATCACAGTCTATGAACATAAAATGTTATTTAAATAACATTTGAAAACATGCCAAATCTGCTATATATTTTCAAATTTACATATATATGTAGGAATAGTATAAAAATGTGCATAGCTATAATAAACACTACTCTGTGTGTGTGTGTGTGTGTGTGTGTGTGTGTACTGGGGATTGAATTCAGGAGTGTTCTACTTCCGAGCTATGTCCCCAGCCCATTCTAAATTTTGAGACAGGGTCTCACTAAGTTGCTGAGGGCTTCACTAAGCTGCTGAGACTGGCCTCGAGCCTGCAATCCTGCTGTCTCAGCCTCTCAAGTACTGGGATTACAGACATGTGTCACCCACGACATTTGAGTGATGGGTAGCTTTAGAGAAGGAAGGAAGGAAGGAAGGAAGGAAGGAAGGAAGGAAGGAAGGAAGGAAGAAATCTGAGTCAAGGAGGGTTACTCAGGAGCTCCAACTGCATCAAATGTATTCTATTTCTCCCCTGCCCAGTCCCTCATAAAAAATTAAAACAAACAAAAAACAAAACAAAGTAACTATGGCAAAGTGCTAAACTTATAGATCTAGGCGGTATTTTCAGGATATATTTCATATTGTCTCCCCTACTTTTCTGTATGTTTGATATTCTTTTTTAAAAGCTTGCTTTCTGAAATATGCAAATAATTGATTAAGATTTATAAAGGCTTATCCTCAAATTCCTTTTGATATATATATTTTTTGTGGTACTGGAGATTGAACCCAGGGGCATTTTACCTCTGAGCTACACCCCCAGCCCTATTTTTTATTCTTTATTTTGAAACAGGGTCTCACTAGGTTGCGTAGGGCCTCACTAAGTAGCTGAGGCTGGCCATGAACCCGGGATCCTCCCGTCTCAGCCTCCCAAGTACTAGGGTTAAAAGCATGCACCACCACACCTGGCTTCTCCTTTTGATTAAAGGAAATGAATGAGCCTTTAAGAAGAGTAAACTACAAATAAGTCATCACACAGATTAATCCATACCTCTATCATTTATTTAATGAGTATACTTTTATCAATATTAAAATACTATTACATATCTATTCACTAAATTGAAATTATAAAAATGCCAATTTCACAAACTTCTCAAAAAAAGACAAATTTTAAATGTTTTTATTTATATTATCAATCATTTTAGATTTTCTGGGGGAAAAAACTGACAAGCTATAAAACTACTGGTTATGGTTTGGCACAATGATTCTTCACTTTGGAGCATTCTGCAAGGAGATAAAGAGATTCGAAAATTATTTATTTAAAATATTTATAGTAATGCTATTTGTGATTGCAAAAACAAAAACACAGCAGGGAAAAAATCCAAATATCTAAGAATAGGCGATGCCTAAGCAAAATATGTCATATTACAGCAGAAGTTTACTGCAGAGCTATAAAAATGTCAACTGTGGGGTTCATGCTGATGCATGAAAGTGTCCACTAAAATTAATTTTATCAAACACAGTTATAAAAATGTCAACCTTGTTTACCACGCTGACACATGGAAATATAAATTAAAATTAATTTAGAAAAGCAGGTCACAGCATTTCTTGATTTCCACTATGTGAAAAACAACAATATTTGGCAAAAATAATACGGGAGTTTGGAGGGAAATAAACAAATTGGATTTACTGGGTTCTTATCTTCACTTTAAAGTTGCCTAAATTGACATATATTCTTCAATAAAACAACATGACGGTGATTTTATCAGCAGTGTCATTATTTCATGAATAGACAGGCACTTCTGAGCCCGTGTGGTGCGACAGTAAGCATTTCATGTGATGTCATCCAGTAGGCGGGTGACCACGATAGGAACTGGGGAACAACATTTTCCCCTCATAGATATGCTCACTGTGTGAACCATAATAAGATTTTTACGATGGTAATACATGTCTATTAGATCTATAACCTCTGTACAGTAAAATGTTAAATCTATTTATATAAAACCAACTTGGATAATTAAAAACTATCATGACACCATGATAGGCAGAATGTCGTGAACAAATAACTCCATAGGTCGTTCTATACCATAGCAGATGTTAGCCTCCCACCTGGATCAAAGCACGCGAGTCAAACAAAGAGGGAGCCCAGGAGCAGTCTGGTTCAGCCGCCAGCTCCAAAGCTATCCTCTGAATGCACGCATGAACAGAATTATAGAGGAGGTAGAACGCTAACAAGATGATAATATTAGAATAATAAAATTAGCTTTCTAGGGATAGAGAAGATGTACATGCTTTTTCTAGAAGAACACAATTATTTTTGAAGACTCTTGCTTTATCTTAGAAATCCACTCCATAATATAGCCATAATTTACCTTGCTTCCACCCCATAATATATCCACATTCATTTTTATATTAAGCCAATGTTTGAAATGGTTTCTCCCTCTTGCCAAAGCTAAAGTTGAAGGCAGAATGGTGTTTGCCAGAAGCTTGAGAGTGTAGGGAGGAGAGAGGATGGGGCAAGCTTGAGAGGTGGGCACTAAGTTACAGTTAGATAGAACTAAGTTACCTTGCACTATCGCACAGTAGGGTGACTACAGAGAATGATAATATACTCTATATTTCTTTTCTGTGTGTGTGTGTGTGTGTGTGTGTGTGTGTGTGTGTATGTACTGGGGATTGACCCAGGGGCATTCTACCTCCAAGCTACATCCCCAGCCCTTTTTATTTTTGGTTTGAAACAGGGTCTCACTAAACTGCTGAGAGCCTCACTAAGTTGCTGAGGCTGACTTCAAACCTGTGATCCTCCTGTCTCAGCCTCCCAAGTACTGAGATTTACAGGTGTGCCCCATCACACCTGGCTGTATATTTCCAAAAAAAAAAAAAAACCTCCAAGAAGGTATTTTGAATGTTTTGAACTCAAAGAAATGATAAATGTCTAAGGAGATAGATGTGTTTAGCCTGACTTGAATAACACACAATGTATAATTTTTATGTGTCAATTAAAAATAATTATAAAATAAGGTAGAGAAAAACAGATGTTCTAGAAAAATGCCCCTGGGTTTATCTACTCTCATTACATGGAGGCTTACTCCTGGGAGGACCTTCCCCAACTCCCCCACCCCCCAGTTTGGGAAGCATGATGAAGAGAACCCGCTGGAGTCAGGATGGAACGGCAGGGTTACGGTCATAATAGAAGGGGAACCTGATGTTTGCTTTGCTTATAAGAGTGTTCTGCACTTAGGTTTTGTGGTTTTTTTTAATAAAGAAAATAAGCCGAGTGTGGTATGTACTGGTACACGCTTGTATCCCAGTACTTGGGAGGCTGACAGAGGATCACAGGTTTGAAGTCAGCCTCAACAACTTAGTGAGGCCCTCAGCAATGTAGTGAGACCCTATTTCCAAGTAAAAAATAAAAATAGGGCTGGGGATGGCTCAGAGGTAGAGTGCCCCTGAGTTGAATCCTCAGCACCAGAAAACAAACAAACAAACAAACAAACAAAAAAGGAGATGAAATCAGTAAATATTTTCCAAGGTAAATGTTGTTTATATTTATTATTATTTATTATAAATGATAATATTTATTATTATAATAAATATTCTTTATATTTATGGCTTATATGTAATTTCATGAATTGCTTCCCAAATATTGAATTAGACTTATACCTAGTGAAAAATAATAAATAGTACTAATTTTTGCTTCATGTTCTGTTAAGCTACAGAGTATAAAAAGATGAGATGCTGCTGTAGTTTGGATCTGGAACATGTGTTAACGGCTTGGTCCCTCACCCACGGAGCTACTGGAAGGTGTGGAAACTTGGAGAAGGTGGCCTAGTAGAAGGTTCTGGGGCACAGGGAGTCTGTCCTCTGAGGGAAATGTGGGACCCTGGTCTCTTCCCTCCCTCTTTTGATCCCTGCCCAGGAGGCAAGCAGCTGTGCTCCACCATGTGCTCCCACCATGATGTCCTCCCTCACCATAGGCCCAAAGCAACAGTGCCAATTGGTCATGGACTAAAATCTCCAAAACTGTGAGCCAAAAATAAACCTTTTCTTTCTATAAGTTGACTTATGTCAGATATCTGTTACAGTAATGGAAAGCTGACTAACACAGACACCACTAAGTGTGCTGCCATCAAATAGCTGGTTATGTATTTGCTTATGAATATAGGTATGTATGTATGTATGCATGTATGTATGTATGTATGTATTGGTACTGGGGAGTGAACCCAGGGACATTCTATCTCCAATTTATACTCCTAGCCCTTTTTTTAATTTTGAAACAGGGTCCTGCTAGGTTGCTGAGGGTCACGTTGAGTTGCTGAGGCTGGCCTGGAACCTGTGATCCTCCTGTCTCAGCTCCCAAGTACTGGGATTACAAGTGTGAGCCATCACATCCAGCTGTATCTGGTTATTTAATAGGTGTTCTCAGGTTGGATTGCTAGAAAGCAGTGAAATCTAATTAACAACATTGTAGAAAACAGGAGGAAATATTCTTTTCCCATTTATAAACTAAGAAAAGAGATGTTGATAGTATGGTGAGAGTTGGTATGAAGATTGAGAGAAATATTTAGAAAGAAATGCTAAAAGGGCATTGATAAATCATATATTTTGACAAAAGCCCCATATTGTACACTCGTCATGTGCTACTTAAAGTTTCCCACGGAGCTTAAAATTGAACATAGATGATAAAGAAGAAGCACCTGGGTAATTGCTGATGAAAGCCTCTATCAAGAAAATCCTATTGGAATATAGTCTAAATCTCGCAAAATGCAAGTTGAGTGTAAGACCCATCTACGTGTTCAGTGAATAATGGAACAATTTGCTGCACGGTGTCAACAAGTGCCACCCTGACTTCTGAGTACTCATACCCAGGAAAAACTTACCTGGATTATTACAACTGTTAGTGATAGCCGGGGGCAGAGGTACATGCCTGTAATCCCAGTACTTGGGAGGCTGAGACAGGAGGATCACAGGTTTGAGGTCAGCCTCAGTCACTTAGCGAGGCCGTTTCAGAATAGGAAATTTTAAAAAGGGATGGGGTTGTAGCTTGGAAGTAGAACACCCCTGGGTTCAATCCTAAGTACCAAATGAAACCAAACCAAAACACCTGGTAGTGATGAAGGAGAAGGGTTCCTCTTTGCTGTCTATTTATGTCGGTGGCAGTTCACGTCCACATTTAAATCAGAGCCCGTGGAAGAAAATGAACTCAGCAGATACCCTCTGCTTCGGAACTCTATAATAGAAAACCGTGCGAGTATCAAGATTTATGTGTTGAGTCAGAGCCCAAGGTAAGATCATTTAAGCTTCAAAAAGGACAATCGGACTTTTTTTTTGAAATTATTTGGTTATCAAGTTTCATGCCCAGAGCTCTATTTAATAGCTTCCTGCACACTCTTGTAGCCAGACAGCACAAAGTTAGCACTGAACAGGGACAAAAGGAAAAGGAAAAGAAATAAAAGGTAGGAGGGAGGTGAAGTTCATTTGCCAACCTGAGATGTGGCAGTTAACAGCCTGTGGAAGGAAGCTTGGGAATAAATTGTGATTAAAGAGTTGACTATAACCCCAGACAAATAGACCAGTGACTGGCATACATCTCACCTGCACAGTGACCAGGGAAGGCAGCAGAGAAGGGAGAATCTGGAGATAAAATAATGAAACCCGTGTAGGAAATAGTACATAGATTCCTTAGGGTTGAATTACATACCATTTTTGTCATTGCCAACTATTTTGTGTTCGTGTGTATGTGTGTGTGTGTGTGTGTGTGTGTGTGTGTGTGTAGTACTAGGGATTGAACCCAGAGGTGTTCTACCTCCGAGCAGCATTCTCCAGGCTTTTATTTTGAAACAAGTTCTCACTAAGTTGCTGCTAAGGCTGGCCTTGAATCTGCAATCCTCCTGTCTCAGCCTCCCAAGTACCAGGATTACAGGCATGTGCCACTGTGCGTGGCTCATCACCAACTATTTATTGAGTACTTGGTCTTGTCTGTCCCAACAACTGTGTGAATGTGCCCACCTTGCTTCAGAGCCACTCTACCCGGTGAATAGGGATGGAGCCTTGGAACCCTCCACACACACGGGAAAGACTACACAGTTCGTTCAGATCAAGCCGGCATGTGTGAATTTCTGCCATAGTCTCTTTCCTTTTTCTTGTGGTACTGGGGATTGAACCCTGGGGCATTCTACCTCCAAGGTACAACCCCAACCCCTTTTAAAAATTTTTTCATTTTTGAAACAGGGTCTCTTACATTGCTGAGAGTCTCACTAAGTTGCTGAGGCTGGTCTCAAACCTGCAATCCTTCTGTCTCAGCCTCCCAAGTACTGGGATTGCAGGTGTGCACCTCCATGTTCGGCCTCCGCAGTATATTTCTTTTCTTTTTTTTTTTTTTTTTTGCGGTACCAGGGATTGAACCTCCGCGCTATACCCCCGGCCCTATTTTTTTTATACTTTTATTTTGAAACCGGGTCTCACAGAGAGAGAGAGACAGGGAGAGAAAACTGAGGCTGGCAGTGAACCCGGATCCTCCGGTCTCCGCCCCCAAAAGTACTGGGATTACAAGCGTGTGCCACCATGCCCGGCTCTCCGCAGTATATTTCTTTTTTTTTTTTTTATGTTTTTATTGGTGCATTGTAGT
>PVJS01064093.1:0-10318 GCA_004027185.1 Glis glis | reverse complement strand
CTCCTCCTCCTCCTCCTCTTCCTTTTCATAGTATGAGGGATTGAACCTGGGGGCATTCTACCTCCAAGTTATGCCCCCAACCCTATTCTATTTTTATTTTGAAACAGGATCTTGCTAGGTTGATGAGAGTCTCACTACTTGCTGAGGCTGGAAACTGCAATCCTCCTGTCTCAGCCTCCCAAGTACTGCAATTATAAGCGTGCATTGCCATGCACCTGGCTTTAATCCTTCCTTCTTATAGGAAGAGTTAGTTTCTAGACCCATCATTATTCTAGTCACTTTTTTATTACTAATCATTCTGAGAGCAACCTGCAGTGCTCATTTTTTATTATGCAAAGCTGTCAATTGGATTATACAATGACCAAACCAGTGTAGAATGATTAAGGAGCTATAGTCACTACAGCTAGTAGAAGATTGACTGTTTGGAGCTTTAAAAATACTCTCAAATTCCTTTCAGATTTTTTTGGCAAGCAAGAATCGACATAGTAAAAATTATAATTTTCCACATAAGACTCCAGAAAAACGGATGGAAGCAGATGAGATTCATTTGTAGTACAGGAAGGATGGCCTTTAATATTAATTTTCACCAATTCAGAATGTTAAGTCACCATGTCAGAGAAATTCTGCCACCCGATTGGACTGCTTGAAAACAAGACATTATTTTTAAGGGAGGACACAGGAAACTCAAATGCATCGCTAGCCCACTCACACCACCAAGCACACGCCCAACCCCTTTCACACTCATCTCCCGTTGTCTCTGCCAGGAGGGGCAGAAGTTAGACCTCCTCTTCCCTGTCCTGGCTAGTGGAACTTTGCTCTCTGCTTCCTGGCCCTCTCCAATAACACCACCTCCAGCTCCCTGGCCTATCCTCCAAGGACTAAAGAACTCTCACCCCACCAGAAGGAACTCTGCCCCAACTCCACCAGCGCATTGCTGGTTTGCTTCTTTGGCCCAGCACCCAGCCAGCCATGTGTGCTATTAACAAGTCCTTAGGTGTACATATCTACTCTGAGGGGCAGATACTTTAAACTCCTAGCACAGGGTCTCACATACAGTAGGTGTTCCAAAACACTTTATAGATTTATTCTTGAAAAAAAAAAAAAGGAGAGCAAAAGAGGAAGGGGGGGCAGAACAAGATGGCCTGCCGGCAGGGGGTACTTGAAAACAGTTGCTCTGGCTAAGAGAAAATAGAATGGGCTTTGCATCTCTTGGAAAGAGCAAACATCTAGTTACTCCATGTTTTTCCCATCATAAGTCGGGGCTATCAAGGGTTAGAAGCAGCCCTTCTATATATGTGGGAAGCCAGAGGAGTTAGGGGAGGATGAGAGAGAGAGAGAGAGAGAGAGAGAGAGAGAGAGAGAGAGAGAGAAAGAGAAAGAGAGAGAGAGAGAGAAAGAGAGAGAGAGAGATTGGCTGATGGGCTCACGGAGTGCTTTTTTTTTTACCATTGCTCAGTGCTACCCTATACTAAGCTGGAAAAATAATAGGATGGAAAAGTATTCTGCTAGCAATAGTAGGCAGGCATGCCCTCTCTATGCCTTTATTGAGCTTAGTGGATCCACATTTCAGTTTTCCCCTTAAGACTCATTTCCATCATCCCCTAGCTCAGCAGGGAAGAGAAGGCTGAGAAAACACCTGTTGGGACCCAAGGGACAGCTGTCAGGCCAGCGCTGGCAGCAGATGTTTAAATGGAATCTCTTTTCACTAGCATTGATCTTAGGTTTACATCTCTCTGCTTTACTCTTATTTGAATCCTTAAAGGGCAAAATATTCCCACCTGGGCAAGGCTGACCCCAAGAATTGGCAATGGGGCAAGAAGCCAGGCAAGCAGTCTCTCTCTCTTTTCTCCACCTTCCTCTTTGTCTTTCCATCCCAGCTATACCTGTTTATCTGCCCTCTGTCTTTAAATCTCTCTCTCTCTCTCTCTCTCTCTCTCTCTCTCTTTCTTTACCCATTGTCTGTGTGTCTCTGACTCTCCCTCTTCTTCCTGTTTTGGTGTGTGTGTGTTAGGGGGGAGGAATGTCTGTCTGTCTCCCCCTCTTCTGTGTGACATGTGTCTTACTCTCCCTCTTATCCTCTTTCTCTGTCTCCCTGCCTCCTTCCTCCTGCGGCTTTTCCTAGGACATTGGACTGGGCATCAGAAGACCCAGCTTCTGGTCTTAGCATCACCATTAACTAGCTGTGTGGTTATGGCCAAGTTACTTTGAGATTTTGTCACTGAATGAAATGGAATCAGCCAGCCAATGCAGCAGTTGCTGGTGTAGAAACAGGAAAATCAGGCTGGGAGCCCCCAAAAGCACAAGCACCAGGGGGCGCCCGAGGACCACTCAACTATGACCAGCACTTAACATTGACTGAGGATTAACAGTGCTACACAGGCACTGTGCTGTTATCCCATTCTGTCTCATGAGATAGGTACTATTGTTGTCAGCCCTATTTTAGAAGGGAAGAAAATTGGTATATGGATTCATTAAGCTGAAAGAAGGCATGGATAAGGCACACCTGCCCTCCTGTTGCTAGCTCAATAATCTTCCATCCTATTATTTTTTCCCATAAAGAAACATGAGATGGAGCAATATGCCCATGGCCACACAGACAAATCATGTCAGGACAGGTCTGACACCCAGACTGACTTCAGAACCCCTGCTCGAATCCACAGTGCCATATTGCCCAGGCCACTGATGCTTGTACACTGGCCACCCATTAGGCTACTGAGTAAACATCTCTGGATTCCAAATGTGTTTCAGTGCCTTGGGTCCAATATACATGCACCAAGTCTCTCCTCTTCTGAGACACCAACTCTGACTTCTCACACCTTTGCCTACAGCTGTTCCATCAATACTCTATTCCTCTGCACCCTGGCTGGCCTGCTCTGGTAGACTTCCTGTTTATATTTTCAGATGTGCATGTCTTATACAATTCTAACTAATCAGGCATCCTGCCGACAACTTATGCAGTGCTGGGCCCATGGAAGAGGGCTGAACTTGCTAAGTAACTGATACGTTCCATGGTACTTCATGAGCACTGAAGTTGTGTCCCTGAGTCCTCTGCCTGGGCTAGAAACACTTGACTTGGTACCTGAAGACTTGCACATCACAGTTCTCACAGGCAGACTCCAGCTACTCACTCACTAGCAAAGCAACTACTGGATGGGTTGTGAGGGCGGGCTAAATGGTATTCACTTCACAGGAGCAGAAACTGGGGTCCTCTAATAATTTCAGCTCAACCTAGCAAAGATAAAAAGAGCCAAGCTTCATACAGACACAGCTAAGAGTTGCAAGTGACACAGAGAGGAAGACGCCCTGGTTTCTTCTCTCTAGAACAGAATACTAGAATAGATGAGAGTAGGATACTGGAACAGATGAGATGACGCATGCAAAGTTTCAAAACAATAATGTAACGCAAAGGTGAGAGTGTTATCAAACAAACAAACACACACACACACACACACACACACACACAAAATATATATACCTGTGGGAACATGGAACAGGGAAATGGCTTGTCCAATCTGACAAATAATGGCTGCATGGCCGAGAGTTAGGAGACCAAAGACTGAGCCCCTCACTCTGCACCTCCAGTGTGTGAGCCCAGCTCCTTTCTGAAGCACAGCTCAGACACTAATGGTTGTTTGGGTGTCGGGTAAGCAACTGAGACCCATCGCCAGGTAGGGTCATCCTCATTTTTCCACGGTTTTCCTTGCATTTGTCCCAGTATCAGATACACTGTGATTGAGCAAGTAAGCAAGGGGGCAATAGCGAATGAAGTCGTGCTCCAGAAGTCACATGGCACATCCTGAGCAGAGCAAAGAAATGATCCGTCCCGGGGATTCATTTCTAATGGAACGTCCAAGCCCCATCACACCCACCTCCTAACATCCTGCCTGCTTTTGCACACCGCCTCCAACGGGATGAACTGAATAGCTCTCACTGTGAGGAGCATGATGTAGAATAGCCACACGTGTAGCTTTATTATGCTTTTTATTTCCATTTTAGTGTAGATGTCACAGTGGCCTCAGGAAAGTCTGACAGCAGGTGCCTGAGAGTCTGAGTGTGGCATGCCCCTCCTCTTGGGGAGGCCTTTCACTCACCCTCCTTGCAGCCCCTCTGCAGGGTCCAGAGCTCAGCCTAGTACCACCTCCCTAAGAACAGCAGGAAGGTGAAGAGGCACCCAGGAGGCTGTGCCATCCACAATCTGATCATCTCAGGGAGTCATGGAGAGTTCAGGGTAATAGCCACGCCCCCTCTTTTGTGCTTGTGAGGCTGGCACCTCACTCTGTCTTAATTACAGGCCACCTCCTGCTCTCCTGTGCTCAGGGATGATATATTTATCTGGACGGCTCCAGATGGCAGGAGCAGGAGACTGACTCATTTGCTTCTCCATTCCCCACAAGGGCTTTAGAGTTGGGCAGGCACATGGGCTGCCCTCTCTGTGGGGTGTCCCTCTGATGACTTGATCACTGCCCTGGTCAGGAGGGGGTGCTGCAAGGGAGTGTGGGAAGCCCAAGAAGGGGAAGTGTGCAAGACCCAGTCTCAAAGCTGCTCAGGCAAGAAGGATGCAAGTGTCTCCCAGGCTTCTCCTCCCGGGATTGATGCATGGTGACCCCCCAGCCCCACCCTGGAAGGCAATACAGTGAGAAGGATCCCCTCCCCCATCCCACCTGTCTACTCAGGCGCCCAGCACCAGGGCCCCTCCCAACAACAGCTGTGAAGACATGTGCAGAGGGCTCCCAGTTTCCCTTGTCTATTTTGCTACACATTTGGGTTAGAACTGGTCAATACCACAGAAGAATGGAAGGGGAGTGAATCCTTATTTCATGTGTATAATCCCAAAATTATGTGGTGGCCACAGAAATTACGTGTCTGGCAACAGGTGTTGAAGCCCAAGCACCCCTGCCTCCTACTGTGAACTCAGGGAGGTGACCCGGGTCCCCACTGCAGGCTTACATCCTATCAGGTCCCTGCCCCAGTATATCAGACCTCTGGGCAAAGTTCCAAGGAGACTGAAACAGAAAGTACAAGGGGACAAGAATGGGTTATTTCCTCTGAAAAGGCATTTGTGGCAAGACTGTACTTTTATGGTCAGAAACATAACCATTTGTTTTTCAGTACTGGGGAATGAAGCCAGGGTACTCTACCAGTGAGGTATACCCCCAGCCCTTTTTTATTTTCTATTTTGAGACAGGGTCTCACTAACTTGCCCAGGCTGGCCTTGAATGTGTGATCCTCCTGCCTCAGCCTCCCAAGTCACTGGGATTACCGGTGTGTGTCACTACTCTTGGCTTCTACTTCTCTATTATTTGCAGTACAAGAAAATCCATGACTGGTGTAATAATGCAAGAAGATAGACAAAGCAAATAGTAACCTCTAATCATAGAACATACAGTAAACAAAGGTCCATGTTTTAAATCTGGTTCCACAGGCCTAACTTTGCCAGCGTATCTTCTAAAAGTCCCTGTACCCCACCCTACTGCCGCTCTGGCAAGCCACCCCATCCCAGATTGGGAAGTGAGCTCACTTTATGTGGGGTCCAATGCTTGACAGTGCTTAGATAAGTCCACCCCCCCCCATGTTGTCTAGCAATCTCACTGCCTTCAGAGGTCAAGCTCTCCAAAACAAAAATGTGTTACATGACTGCAAGGGATTGCTGTTCCTGAGACTAAGCCTCCCTTTCCAGCACCAACAGTGAGGAGGCCCAGTCTCGAAGCTGCTAGGGAAAAAGGATGCAATTAATACATCCATTTTGCTTTTGTTTTTGTTTTTGCAGGGTAGCTGGAGGGGGGGTCTCCTGCCCTCTATCAATCCGGGCTTTCCCTGTCTGATCATCAGGTCAGGGACTGCAGCTCAGTCTATATCCTGGGATGGATGAGGGGCACAGGGGAGCAGGGCCGGTTACCTGCTGCACGTCTTGCTGGAAGACGCAGAGCTGCAGCCGCTGGTGGAGCCGCACCTTGCGGTGCTGCCAGATACTCTCAAGCCGCCGCTGGTGGTGCAGCACCTCATGTACCACGTCCAGCACCTGGTGCACTGCTTTGGAGTAGTTGGCTGTGGCTGTGAGGGACTCGGAGTTCCCAGGGCTCAGGGGACGCTGCAACACATCCAGCAATGCTTTGCCATCCTGGCTGACCTGCAGGAAGGAAGGAAGGTAGTTCAGATCAAGAGTCTCAGGTCAAGGGGCAGGAGAAGCAGGCAGGGCACAAAGAGAGGGAAGGGAATCTGTTCCAGGGTCTTCATAAACAAGAGATGTGCTGCCCAGCCACAGCTGCCCTGGTGCCTAACCCACAGTCCAGGGGAGGACAGAGCATGAGGGCCCCAGGGAAGAAGAGCTACTGTGGCACTGGCCAGTTGTGTGTGAGACCCTCTCTCCCCTCTTGAACTTTGGCTGCATAAGGGCAGGAACTCTGCCTTGCTCACAGCCCTCTCTCCCGTGTCTACAACAGTGCCTGACACATAGTAGGCACTTAATGAGTATTTGGAATCACTCGCTGACTATATCAGGCAGCAGAACTTCATTTCAGAAATGACGCCAACTGTGTTGCCACCCTAAACCTCTCCTGCTCTTTCTTCCTCAGTTTCCTCCATCTGGCTCTAAACTTCCAGATATGTGATCAGAGGCTCTGGGCCTCAGTTTCCTTGTCTGTACAAGAGGAATGATAATAACACATACCTAATAGAGTCATAATGAGTATTAAATAACACATGAAGAATGTGTTATTAAATAGGGTCCTGCACATAGTATTGGCTACCAATTTTAGCTTCATCTTCCTCATCAACACCATCATCATCTTTCCTATCTCCTATCTTTTTTATTTGTGTCATTTTCTTTCTTTTATCTTCATACATTTTTTTATCCTTTCCTCTCCCTCTATAAAATCTTTTATCTCCCCTGAAAGGAATCTTTTAGAACATGCAGGGTAAGGCAGGGACCCTCACCAGTGGACACACCATCCACGCTCCCGGGGTCCCCAACACTCACCCTCAGTGCTGACAGCAGCGAGAGCAGTGGAGGTGACTTTCCTGTCATTCCTCTCATTGGAATCCTGGCACAATCATAGGCACCAATAATTCTGGAAAGTGGCATAGTGGCCCTGCAGTGCTTGGCTGAGTACCTAACAGAGCCTGTGTCTTTCCAATCTAAAACATTGGTCTCTGGGGAACTGATAGGAATTTTATGACTCCAAATTAATTTGGTTAATATCAAAATTGAAGTTGGTTTGGAGTTGAAATGGTTTTCTTTTCCTACCAGCAAGGTAGGAAAGGAGGTGTTCCTCCATGCCCCCACGTACGATGATAAAGAGGAAGCTGTCTGTAGCCTTGCATCCTCCCCTCACCTGCTTCAGGCTTGGATGGAGGTCCAGGGACAGAGAGGTAGCTGCTATCCTGCTCAGGGGGCCACAGAAACATGTTCAGGCTGGAGGTGATTAAGAGAACGGCTAGGGTAGAATATGGCTGAGGTGGGAGAGGAAACCACCACCACCAACCCAATCCTGCCATCCCCTTCTCCCATGATTTGATTTATTGTCAGGACAAGTAGTTTATAAATAATGCAGACGAAGCCTCTGCCTCAACCTCCACATCTGTAGGAGGCAGAGACCACCCCTGACCTCAGGAGTGGGCTTGGAGGAGGCTCCAAGATCCATGATGCTAGGGCCTGAGGATAGTTGGGAGAAATATTGTGTCTGTGTATTACACCCACACCTCACAAGTGTGAACCATGTGAGCATAATATTAATCTCATTAGTATTCTCTGCTTTTGTATTTTACAAGATATTAATTTAGAGAGTCGACCCATGGGCAGAGGCACAGTTTTGTCATGAGAGAGAAAGCCCTGGGCTGTGGGGATCAGAGCTGCTGAGATCCAATGTAGCTCACAAGTCCCCTCCTCTGCATCTCCTACACTGACAAGACCTGTTACTGTGTTTAGTACTCATCACTGCCAGGTACTGAGCCACGTGCATTACATGCTGACAACAGCCCAGTGGGCAGGAGTCACCACCTTCATTCACAGAAGAACCTGAAGCTTACAGTGGCCAAGTGACTTTCTGAGGTCGCACAGCTAGGAGACAGGAGCTGAGATTTGAACTCAGTTTTGACTGTGGCAAAACCCTTCCTAGGACCCAGAAGCCAGTTCTTAGACTCCAACATGCAACAAACTCACTTGGGACAATAGTTATTAAAATGTAGTTTCCAGGTCTCACTTCCTGACACTCTGCTTCAGTTGAGAAAGGGACCTGGAAACCTGCATCTTCAGCTGCCACCTCAGGTAGGTCTGATGGTGGCAGGTGGCCGGGGGCACACTCTAACAAGGTCAGCTCTCCTCACTGACCTTGCTCCAGAGGAAACGCACGGGCCAGGTGTGCATTCGCTTTCCCTCCTCGCCCACCTTCTAAACCACCCATCCCTTTCCGTCCCACAGCCCTTCCTTGGAAATCCACGCCAGTTCCAGGACCTATTCACTCGCTACGTCCATATGGGCCTTTCGTTTTACTTTGAATGGAAGGGCAACAATTTTCCCCTTTGTAAATTTTCAGTATCCCCCTGCCTTTGATATCTCAGTGGAATGAAGGCCTTTTAGTTTGTCCTTCATATCCAAGGCAGCTTCTCGCTCCTGCAAACTGATCTCTACCCTGCGTGTTTTCCTCTGGATCTTCCAGTGAGAAAATTAGTTTTTTGTTTTGTTTTGTTTTTTGAGGAGCTGCTTCATTAGAGGGGAGGGACAGGACTGGTGTGCACATATTCATTCACCAACCAGAAAGCCAACTCATAGGAGCCAGCCTTGTTTCCTCATCTTCCTCCCCCAGGTGTGTAGCTGCATGTGTGTGTGTGTGCATGCACATGTGCACATGTGTGAGATAAAGACTGAGTGTGCACCAAAGGTGGTGCCTGCTAGTGGTCCCAGCTGTATCCATTCCTGGCTAGGGACCCACAGTTCACAGACCAAGGTTCCTAAAGATGTCTCTGGAAGGAGAAAAATGGCCTTTCAGTCCAACCCAGGCTCCTCCAGGGTGCACAGCCCAAAGCTCTCACCACACCCAGGACCCCTGGCTGTCCCTTTTGGTTCTCACCTCCGTGTAGGCCTGGGTCACCTGCTCGTACAAGGACTGGTGGTGGTGGATAGCCAGCTCCAGGTCCTGCATCTCGGAAGGCAGGCCACCTTCGCTGCACATCTTACACCAGGCATCCACTCCTGACAGGAACTGGAAGCAGAAGCGGGTAGGTGAGTATGGGAACACTGGGGTGGGGAATGGGTGAGCTATGTAGAAAGGGTCAGACCCCATGGGAACAAGCCTGAGCACTTTGGCAGTGTTCAGAGACTGCTGCAGTGGGCAGAACTTTTTCCTTTAATTCTACAAACACTAGTCTCTAGTAAGAAGTCCAGGCCAGGCAGCTGTTTGGGAAGGACAGTTGCCACAAAGATGACTGGGATGAAGCTGTGGGGTTGGACAACTTGTCAGGATGTTAACAGGTTATGTCCACACAGAGGCTGCAAAGTACAGGTGTGGAAACAGCTCACTACAGCCCATGGATGCACAAGAGCTTCTTGCTCTGGGCACACTGACAGGCACACGAGATGGGCTTCAAGCAATGTGATGAGAAGTTTCCACATCTGTGCTTGACAGTGTGTACACTGAGTGGAGAAGTCAAGAACACCTTCTACAGGACCACTAGGAACCCCTGGGGCCCTGCAGACACCATTCTCATGGGGATGAAGACTAAACCTCACCAGGACCCCCATCTGGGTCAGGCCCTTGAGTGTGGGAGTGGGGAGGACAGTGTAGGGGGACAGACTGTGCTGTGCCTATAGTGACAGTGGTTCCTGGGATATGATATATAGGCACAGATCTTAACAGACATCAAATTATTTAAAAATTAAAATTAACAACTGTGGAAGAATATGGGTCTCCATGCACAAAGGGTAAGCTGTCTGAAATCACTCAGATTTATCAGGTGGAAAAATACACCTTTAAAATGCAAATAATTCTTCACCCTCTAGTCTGGAATGGTTCTGTCTGTGATTCCTCTCGCCTGGGTGCACAGGGCCATTTAAATTAATTGCCTAAATACCTTTTTATCTCATTGCCTAGAACAGCCCATAGGAGGACAATAAAGAGCTGCCTAAGTAAACGCATAGAAAAAAATAGTCTTGAATCATTTTTTTTCCTCTCCAGCTAAAAAGAAGCATAGTTTATGAGTTTCCCTGAAGGACGGGTAATGCCAGAGGAAATTACATTAAAAAATAGATACAACCCAGGCACAGTGGCACACACCTGTAATCCCAGTACTTGGGAGGCTGAGACAGGAGGATCACAGGTTCAAG
>PVJS01064092.1:0-10318 GCA_004027185.1 Glis glis | reverse complement strand
TTTTTTTTTTGCGGTACTGGGGATTGAACCCAGGGGCATTTTACCTCCGAGCTACACCCCCGGCCCTATTTTTTATCGTTTATTTTGAAACCAGGTCTCACGAAGTTGCACAGGACCTCACTAAGTAGCGGAGACTGGCCGCGAACCCGGATCCTCTGGTCTCCGCCTCCCAGGTACTGGGATTACAAGCGTGCACCACCATGCCCGGCAACATTTGCCATTTTAACTCTTGTTTAGCACACAGTTCGGTGGCACGGAGTATATCACATCATTGTGCCATCCGCAGCACTGTCTGTTTCCTGAGTTTGATCATCTTGCGGAACTGAAAGTCTGTACCCATTAAACCCTAACTCTCTATTTCCCCCTCTGTCTCACTCTTTCGCTCCTAATAATTACATCTACTCTTTGTTTTTTGTTTGTTTGGTTTTTTTGATGCTAGTTTTGACCAGTCTGGCTAGGTTGATATTTTTTATCTTTCCAAGGAAGTAGCTTATAGTTTCATTTCTTTTTGCTCTCATTTTGTTTTTTATTTTCTTGACTCCTTTTCCTGTTTTTATTATTTCCTCCTATTGGCCTCCTTCAGGTTTAATTTGTGTGTTTTTTTCCTAACTTTGTAAGGTAGAAGATTAGATTTGATTTGATGTGAGGCCTTCTTTTTATCTTCTTTTTGTGGTACTGGGGATTGAACCCAGGGACATTCTACCTCTGAGTTACACCCCTAGCCCTACTTAATTTTTATTTTTATTTTAAAACAGAGTCTCACAAAGTTACTGTGCCCTGGCCTCAACCTTGTGATCCTCCTGTCTCAGCCTCCCAAGTATTGGGATTACAGGAGTATGTGACCACACCTGGTATGAGGCCTTCTTTTCTAACACAAACATTTTATGCCATAATTTTTCCTCTAGACACAGTTTTAGCTGCATGTCATACATTTTGGTGTGTTGTGTTCCCAGTATCATTTAATTTAAAATTTTTTTCTAATTTTCTTTGCAAACTTACTCTTTAATCTATAGGTTCTTTTTGGTACTGGAGATTGAATTTAGGGGTGTTCTACCTCTGAATCCCCAGCCTTTTTATTATTAGTTTTGAACCAGGGTCTTGTTGAGTTGCTGAAGATCTTGTTAAATTGCTGAGGCTGGCCTCGAACCTGCAAGCCTCCTGTCTCAGCCTCCCAAGTACTGGGATTAAGGGTATACTTCTCCATGCTCGGCTACCCATAGGTTATTTATAAGTGTGTTTAATTTCTAGATTCTTAGAGATTTTCCAGATATTTTTCTGCCATTGATTTCTAGTTTCGTTCCATTATGGTCAGAGAACATCATGTGCATTGTTTCAGTTCTTTTAAATTTGTTAAGATTTTTCTTTTATGACCTGGATTACAGTTATATGGATACTGACTCTCCTGCATCTCTCTTTATTTTATGTATTTATTTTTTGTGGTGCTGGGGATTGAACCCAGGGGCATTCTACCTCCAAGATGCACCACCAGCCCTATTTTATTCTCTATTTTGAAACAGGGTCTCACTAAGTTGTGGAGGGCCTAAGTAGCTGAGGCTGGCCGCGAACCTGCGATCCTCCTGTTTCAGCCTCCCAAGTATTGGGATTACAGGCATTTGCCACCATGCCTGGCTTCTCTCTTTCACTTATAAGGATCCTTGTGACTACACTGGGCCCACCAGACAATCCAAGATCATCCCCCCATCTCAAGATGCTTAAATTAATCATATCTGCAAAGTCCCTTTGTCAAGTGAGGCTCTGGGAATTAGGACATGGATATCTTTGGAGGGCCATATTCTATTATGTACAACACTCCCTCCCCAGCCTTTGTGATGACTGCCACTAATCCCCCCACACTGGACCACAGAGGTGGACAGAAGAGGCTGGGTTCTGAGGGTAGCAAGGTCCCTTTCCCATAGAGGAGAAAAATACAGTGACAGTGAATGGCTGCTAGGAATACTAAATCTGACAATGTTGAGAAGTACAGTTAGTGTTTATTCAGGCTTTCTGTGTGCCAGCATTTTGCATGGATTACAGGTGCCACCATCCCAATTTTACAATGAGAAGGCTGAGGCCAAGCCAGGTTATATGATTTTCCCATGTCATGCAGATGGTAAGCAGGACACGAGCCACGGTTGGAACCTGGGCTTTCCCCACAGCTTATGCCCCTAACCACTGCCTCAAGTCACAAACATCATCCCAGGGGGCCAGGGAAGGCAACCTCAGAGTGTATAATTTATAGGCAGGAGAGTGTGAATGGTGTGTGTCTGGACCAGGGCTTCTGGGCACTTCACCTCATCTACCTCCCAACCCCCACCCCTGCAGGCCACCAGGTCTCTCTTCCACCCCTTTGTCCCTCTCCCCAGCCCTAGTCACCAGGTTTGAGTTACACCCTCTCACCCCCATTTGTGTCCCTCAGAGGACCCCTCAGGACCCTCCGATCTCCCTGAAAGTGCAGAACTCTGTGCAGGACAGATGTCTCTCCTGCCCCTCCCTCCCCACAGGGCTCTGTCACAATCAGATGACACTCCAGCCCCAGACTGGGAGTACAGGGCATGTCCCCTAGGGCTGGGAGTGGGGGGTCCTAAAGGAGGATCTGCCTTGAGTGCCACCTAACAAGATGGGATGCCACTGCAGAGCTGGGTCTGTGGGGACAGGGAAGGGACCCTGGAAGGGACTGGGGCAGCAGGAGCTCGGGGAGTGCCCCTGACTGCTGTCCTCCTGGGCTCTGGCATCTGGCCCCGGGCTTTGCCCCTCCCCCTGCTGGACAACCTGAACCAGGCACCTGCCTTCTCATACCTCAGTGTCCTCATCAGTGACACTTTTCTTTTAAGGGTCTTAGTGAAGATTAAATGGATAGTACATAAGAAGTGCTTAGGCCATTACAGATTGGATCTGGCATTACTTGAGAGTATTCTTTAGACGGGTTTGGTGGCACACACCTGTAATCCCAGTACTTGGGAGGCTGAGACTGGAGGACTGCAGGTTTGAGGCTAACCTCAGTAACTTAGTGAGGCCCTGTTTGAAAATAAAAAATATGAAATAAAAATGGGGGTATGGCTCAAAGGTAGAGCAACCCTGCATTCAGTCCCCAGTACCATCCAAAAAAGTAGTCTTTAAATTTAAAATTGAAGGCATTCTACACATTTACCATATTTCATCAAATCTCAGATGTTTATAGATTGTGTGTCACACCATTATTTTAGGTAACACTGAGGAAGAAAGAATGCTGCTAATTAAACCATGATCCACTGCCTTCTTCTCTCAATCACTATATAAATGCATTCCTGATTTCCAATGCCTTGAACTATATTAAAAAGTGCATTTTCCTCTCTCTCTCTCTCTCTCTCTCTACTTAGTGAGGCCCTCCGCAACTTCGTGAGACCTGGTTTCAAAATAAAGTATAAAAAATAGGGCTGGGGGTGTAGCGCAGAGGTAGAACGCCCCTGGGTTCAATCCCCAGTACCGCAAAAAAAGTGCATTTTCATTGTTTATTTTAACAGTTCTTTATGTGGTGATATACTGTTTCTAGTTTGGTGTACTGATAGAATCTTTCCTTTTTTCTTTTGAGATAGAGCCTCACTAAGTTTCTGGGGTTAGCCTGAAACCTGTGATCCTCCTGCCTCAGCCTCCCGAGGAGCTGGAATTACAGGTGTGTGCCACTGTGCCTGGTGAATCTAGTCTTTAAAAGAAAATCTTTACATATTTTAAGATAAGAGGAGCTGGGTGTGGCGGTGCACACTTGTAATCCAGTACTTGGGAGGCTAAGGGGGAGGATCACAGGTTCCAGGTCAGCCCCAGCAACTTAGCGAGATCCTGTTTCCAAATAAAGAAATAAAATAGGGCTGGGGGTGTAGCTCGGAGGTAGAGTGCCCCTGGGTTCAATCCCCTGCACCAGAGAGAGAGAGAGAGAGAGAGAGAGAGAGAGAGAGAGATTGATTTGATCTTAGGGAAAATTTGAGCTGACTGCACAAGTCCAAATGGAATCAGGATGGGTGCAAGTGGCTAGCGTGGAGGAAGCACTTCGAAAGTCACACTGTGGGCCATGCTTCAGCCTCTCCCAGCTGCACGGAAGGATCTTCCTGGAGTCAGGTTCACAGTCAGCCTATTTTGCCCACACTGAGGATGTATGTCCACTCCAGGATGAAAGAGGTTCAGCCACCAATTCTGCTTCTACCCACTGGTGCACATACAAGGCCAGGTGCATCCTGCCTGCTGGAAACCTGGAAGTCACACAGGTTTCATATGAGCCCTCAAGCACCACACAGTCTGGTAAGAGAGGATGATACACATGGTTACGAGGATGGAACTTTGGATCCAGATGGTTTTGGTTCAAATCCCGACTCCATGACTTCCCAACTGTGTGACCTCTGGCAGGTTACTAAACCTCTCTGTTTCTCACATGCCTCATTTATAAAATGGAGAAAACAACACTACTTACCTCATTAGGTTGTTGTGAGGACTATTAGATAATTTTTGTAAGGAATGCTGAATAGGGGGATTGCAGGTTCAAGGCCAGCCAGAGAGGGATACCCTGTTTCAAAATTAAAAAAAAAAACTAAAAAGGACTGGGGGGTGCAACTCAGTGGTAGAATTCTCCTAGGTTCAGTCCCCAGTAACCCCCGCCCCCACAGAAGTGGGATTGCTACATTAAAAGAGTCATTAGAATTGTACTGCACATATAATACATTCTTAAAATGAGTGTAGTGGTGCATACCTGTAATACAAGTATTTGGGAGGCCGGGAGGCTGAGACAGGAGGATCACAGGTTTGAGGTCTCTGCAATTTAGTGAGACCCTGTATCAAAAATTAAAAAAAAATAGGGCTGGGGGTGTGGCTTGGAGGTAGAATGCCCCGGGTTCAATTCTAGTACCAAGAAAAAAAAGTTCAGTAAGTGCTTGCTAATGAAAACACTTGAAAGCATTTGATTAGAAGGGTAGAAGACCTAATATGCAAAGTGGGGTGAAAAGTCGGATGTCCCCCCTAATCTGTGGGAGCTAGATAGAATGGGACTTAGAAGGGACTCCCGACAAAGAAGAAAACTTTAGATGAACAAAGAAGGTGACCTAACTGAGGGAGTTGGGCGGGGAGTGGAGGGAAACACACTATAGCACATGATGTATATACACAAACTTATAAGACTCAATCACTATCCGGAGCATGAAAGGGAGGGAAAGGGGAGGGAATAGGGTGGGATTGGAGGGAGGGCTAAATGAGCAATGTGTGCATGTATGATTCTGCTACCCTGATGTGTATCAAAATGTTTAATTACAATGCACCAATAAATGAATATTTAAAAAAATTAAAAAAAAACAAAGTGGTGATGATAACAGTCCTACCTTCCAAGGTCTGTTGTCTTTGCTTCTTACAACTATGGTCCTAGAGCTAACTCCCTACCTTAGTAAGGGGCTTGTCCCTCCTCCATGCTGGATGGCACTCTTATCAATGTGGCCCCAGACTCCAAGGTTTCCCTGTGGCTCCCAAAGTCCTTTCCAGAAGTGACATAAAGTCCCTTTCTCCTGCCATGCAAGGACCCAGCTGGGCCTCAGGTATTCACACTGAGCCCCATGAAGGTCACTCCGTTAAGGCCTGTCTCACCCAGAACTGTTAAGGTCTGGGGATTCTTGTCCTCTCCACTGTCAATCTGGATGAGCCCTCTCATTGTATCTGGAACCAAGTCATAAGGGTGTCAGCCCATTGCATTTGTGAATGAATGAATGAATGGTGACTAAATGAATTAGAAAGGCATGGCTCATCCTCTCCCAGTCTCCGAGGCCGCCCCTCTCCCAAACCCGCTCATGAGATAGCCCTGGGGGTGGTGTGGGACAGAACTGAGATGAACAAAGTCTGGCTGCACCCCCACTCCGCCCCCCATCAGGCACTGGTCTCTTGGGGTTGGACACATTTTTGCATGCACACACACATATGTCCCATCAGCTTTTCCCTGCCCACAGCATATTTTGTAGCAGGCACCTCCTCATGGCACTCGCTGAAGGTACACACAGGTTCCACCCATTCTGTGTCATTTCCAGTCGCGGCCGTGCTGCAGTATAACACGATCCTCATAACTAATTTTACCCTGCAAGTAAGTCATTGCCTATACATGGTCTTTTACAGTCCCCCCAAGTAGTTTATTCCTATGATCCTTATGCACACAACTCTATGCACATGGTGTGAAACGTTTCTCTAGGATACATTCTTAGAAGTGGGACTGTTGCTGGGCATGGTGGTATAGGCCTATAATCCCAGCAGTTGGGAGGCTGAGACAGGAGGATCACAGATTTGTGGCCAGCCTCAGCAATTTAGCGAGTCCCTCAGCAACTTAGTAAGACCCTGTTTCAAAAGAAAAACGACTGGAGGTGTAGCTCAGTGGTAGAACGCCCCTGGGTTCAATCCCCAGTACCCCCACCCCCACACAAAGTGGGATTATTGTCAAAAGTCATTTATTTAGCAAAGATCTAAGGAGTGCCTACTATGTGCTGGTCATGTTTTACGGGCTGCAGAGACATCAGAGAACCAGAAAGCCCCATGTCTCTGCCCTGGTGGAGCTGACATTCTAGTGGAGGATGTTTCCACTAGAAACACACATTGTTGTCCAATTACAAGCATCCCCAGTCCACGCATGGGGTGGGGGCTTTGAGTAAAGCCCATGGACAATTTGGCCTTTTCTCTCTGCATGATCTGCAGGCTCAGAGCCTGGAACGGTCGACCTGGGGTCGTGGGAGTGGAGTGAGGGGAGATGGGGATGGAAGGATCCACTGGGGAGTGGGAGGAGGCAGAGAAGGAACAGAGCGTGGGGCTTTTGCATGGAAGCCTCCTGGATCGCACCACTAGGGGGCTTAGGGGAGGTGAGGATGTAGTACAGAGCATGGAAACATCCTTCCAGGTTACACCACTGCAGAGACGGAGCAGCTACCTCTGGAGGTACCACTGGGTAGGGGGCGTCTATTTTGGAACAAGCTATTGTGGTGATGGGGGGCGGACTAAGGCCCGCTTCCATCATTTGCAAGGAGGCGTCAGCACAAGCCTGTAAGGGTGGCATGAATGGCACTATTTTGACCTTCCGCGGCTTCCACCCATTCTTTCATTTTTCTCTCGAGTCCCAAAGCGCAACTGAGACCTCCATTTCTCCTACATTTCATGCGCAGTTTCTCGGGCTCTGCCTTTCTCTCTCTCTCTTTTTTTTTTTTTTAACTTGGAAACTGGCTGGAATGTGGATTGGATCCACGGAGAGGGAATCAAGGCGCGTTCGAGATCTGATTGGACGGCGCGAGCTTCCATCTGGCCTAAGCTTTTCCTGCGCCCAGTAGGGGCAGAACCTACCCACCCCAGCGCGCGCCGAACTCCAATTGGCTGCTGGTTCGGCGCAGGCGCGATGGTTGCTTGGCCAGAGTTCCCGGCTGTGGCGACAGGGCTTTTGGGATGGAGGCGGGGTGGGGTTCAAATCCCCTCTCGCTGCCTCGGTGTGTTCACTTGTTAAAGGGGCCAATGATGGTAATTGGTGTGACAGAATTCACTGGTATCACTGGCTCATAGCCATGTTCTGCGTTTAGTACACTGGTGATGGGGAATGGTCGCGTGTGAGCTCCTGCTGTTCTGTGTTCCTTATTTACCCCCTAAACCCAATCACAATTCTACTAGGCACCCCTGTCTCTACTCAGTCGTTCTTGCAGTTCGTTCGTTCGTTCGTTCGTTCGTTCATTCATTCATTCATTCCCTCCACTGCTAAAATTGCACCATCGCATTTGGGATTTAGGGAACCTTTACAGAAGTCACTTTATTAAGCAGAAATCCCACCCTAGTGGAGGTTCCCTGGCCCCAGGACCACAGAGCAGGGCTCACTTAGAACCCAGTCTCTTCCTGTAAGAACCTGAATCCAGCCGGCGTGGTGGCACACGCTTGTAACCCCAGTAGTTGGGAGGCTGAGACAGGAAGATCGCAGGTTTTATTCTTTTTTATTTTGAAACAGGGTCTCACTAAGTTGCAGAGGGCCTCACTAAGTAGCTGAGGCTGGCCGAGACCCTGTGATCCTCCTGTCTCAGCCTCCCAAGTACTGGGATTTCAAGTGTGCCACCACGTCTGTCTTCCTTTTTCTTTTTCTTTTCTTTTTGTTTTGTTTTGTTGCAGTACTGGGGATTGAACCCAGGGGCATTCTACCTCCAAGCTACACCCCCAGCCCTATTTTATCTTTTTTATTTTGAAACAGGGTCTCACTAAGTTGCGGAGGGCCTCACTAAGTAGCTGAGGCAGGCCGCGAACCCCGATCCTCCAGTCTCAGCCTTCCAAGTACTGGGATTACAAACGTGCCACCACGTCTGGCTTCCTTTTTCTTTTAACTGGGATGCTACACCTGAAGCCGATTTCTCTAGGACAAGGACAGCAACTTGGAAAAAAAAAACAGTCTTAAGTGGGTTATTTGTTGGGAATTGCCACAGAAAACAAGAGTAACTCCTAAGAAGGTGGTTGGAACAGTCTCACTCTCTTCTCTGGTCTTGTCACCATTTCTCAGACCCTGGAGTAGCTTGGTCCCTTGTTTCTGGCTGCTGAGGATCATAATCCAGCATTGTGCTTTCTCAGAATTTCACTCTGAGCTCTCACTATCTTTTCATATCAAAGTGGCTGCAAGAAGTCATGGATTTGCAGTTCCCCTGCATGGACCTGTCTGCCCTTTTTATAACTGTCTGCTCTACATGCCCAGACATGGTTCTGAGATCCCCACATTATATTCTTTTTCTGGAAAAGGCACAGGAGTGGAACTGTCCACATTCCTATTAGCAGGTGTTGATAGCCAGGTTGATCAGATTAATGAGTTACCTAGCCCATGCCTAAGGGAATGACAAGTAACAAAGAGTGGGTCACTTTTAGTAGACAGGGCAGGTGATGAGGGTAAAGGTCCTAGAGGTTTGCTGGGGATCCAAGTGTCTTAGACTGTTTTGTGTTGCTATAACAATACCCAAGGCTGGGTACTTTATAAAGAAAAGAGGTTTATTTAGCTCATTGTACTGGAGATTCAAGAGCACAATGGTACTAGCAGCTCAGCCCTGGTGAGGGCCTCATGTCAGACAGCATCACAATGGCAAGGGCCTATGTGTAAATGGAGTGTTGCATAAGGAAGAGGGATTCAGAGGAGGTGCCAGGCTCGCTACGGCAACCCATTCTTATTTTTTTTATTTTGTGGTGGTAGGGATTGAATATAGGGCTTCATGCATTCTAGGCAAGCACTCTACTACTGAGCTGCATCCCCAGCCCTAACAACCCATTCCTGTGGGAGCTAATGAGTCCCATGAGACTGATCTGTTCTTCGTTTTATTGGGGGGGGGGTTACTGGGGATTGAACCCAGGGGCATTATACCTCTGAGCTATATCCCCATCCCTCTTTATTTTTTAATTTTGAAACAGGGTCTCGCTAGGTTGCTGAGGCTGGTTTCAAACCTGCAGTCCTCCTGTCTCACCCTCCCAAGTACTGGGGTAACAGGTGTGTGCCACTATGCCCTGCAAGACTGATTTATTCTCAAGAAATAGCATCAATCTGGTCACGAGGGCAGATCCCCTATTACCCAGTTATCTCCCAGTGGGCCCCACCCCTTAAAGTTTCCACCACCTCAACACCTCCATGCTGGGGACCAAGTTCCCAACACATGAGCCTCTGGAGGACAAACCATAGCTAAACCATATCACTAGATCACAGTGAAGTTCACATGGTTAATAGAGAGGAAGGAGGAGGGTGCAGAGTGGGTGCCAAAAGGGAGACAGGAACAGCCCAAAGGAACAGAACATGTTTTACAATGTTGTTGAGAGCATTCCTTCCCCTCTCCTTTTTTTGGAACCGGGGATTGAGCTAGGGCGGAGAGCTATACCTCTGAGTTACACCCCCAGCCCTTTTAATTTTGAAACAGGATCTTGATAAATTGCTGAGGCTGGCCTCAAATCTGTGATCCTCCTGTCTCAGCCTCCCAAGTACTGGGATTACAGCTGAGTGCCACTGCACCTGGCTTCCTTTTCCTTTATATTTTTCAGTATAGCCCTCTCTCTCTTTCCAAGAGAGCCTCCACATGTTCCCAAGGAAATGTGCCCAGAAAACAACAGTTTTGCTAAAATAAGAGTTGAATCATCAATTCACGCAACTCTTAAGAACTGATTCTCTGTCTTATCCAGGGGTTTTCCTTCGTGACATTCCTATAGTCACCTGTGAAATCTGTTTTTGTTCATATATGAAGGTATCACTACTAATCACACTAGCATGCATGGAGTGGTAGGGGAGGAGTGGGGTGGGCTGCAGAGGAGACCACACCAAGAGATGTGGTATGCATATATGATGTAT
>PVJS01064091.1:0-10317 GCA_004027185.1 Glis glis | reverse complement strand
GGTCTCACGAAGTTGCGGAGGGGCTCACTAAGTAGAGAGAGAGAGAGAGACAGGGAGAGAGGGAGAGAGGGAGAGAGGGAGAGAGAGAGAGAGAGAGAGAGCGCTGAGGCTGGCCATGAACCCGGATCCTCTGGTCTCCGCCTCCCAAAGTACTGGGATTACAAGCGTGCACCACCACGCCCAGCTGCATGGTTCTTCTTACTGTTTTGAACCCTATTAATTTATGGCTATTGAAAAGAGTAAAATAGAACACTTTGTTTTTCTGATAGGTCTGTTGGGTAAGATTTATTGCATCCTAAATTTTGACCTGAAAAATATGATTTTCCAAATTGAAATAGCAAAAGAATAGTTTCATTAGTTATATACATTACTCGTTGTATAAGATTTATTTAAAAAACTTACCAAGTGGTCATATTTTCCCAAATTGCTATTGGTGATGAAATGTTGAGCAAGACCCTAAATTAGTCAAGTCAATCCAAGTGGAATGGTTACTCTTATATAAAAAAATTGTGTAGGTTTCAGCAATGGTTACTCTTATATTAAAAAATTAATAATTTTATCTGTCTTAGAGATAAAACAATGGACATTTTTATTAGTGCATTAAAAATAAATACATTTAGCCAGGTGCAGTGGTGCACACCTGTAACTCCAGCTACTTGGGAGGCTCAGGCCAGAGGATCACAAGTTTGAGGCCAGCCATGACAATTTAGTGAGACCTGTCTCCAAATGAAAAATAAAAAAGGATTGGGGATGGAGCTCAGTGGTAGACTGCCAGGGTTCAATCCCTAGTATTACAAAACAAAGCAAAAATGTTTTAAATTAGCAATACTTCAAAGAAAAGAATTGGGTTATTTTGAAAAAAGCAAGATTAAGCAATTTCTTTTTTCTTTTTTCTTTTTTTGCTGTACTGGGGATTGAACCCAGAGGCACTCAACCTCTGAGCTACACCTCCAGCACTAGTTTTTTATTCTTTTTTTTTTTTTCGGTACCGGGGATTGAACCCAGGGGCGTTCTACCTCTGCGCTACACCCCCGGCCCTATTTTTTTATACTTTATTTTGAAACCGGGTTTCACTAAGTTGCAGAGGGCCTCACTAAGTAGCTGAGACTGGCTGCGAACCTGGGTCCTCCTGTCTCAGCCTCCCAAGTACTGGGATTACAAGCGTGCGCCCCCACGCTCGGCTAGATTAAGCAATTTCTATACAGGTGTTTGACCCTCTTCCTATCCTGTATTCAGTAAGGTAGAATATCTGAAATGATGAGTGCACTGTCAGAGTCCTTTTGTCTTCTGAAGGAAGACTGTGAAGTAGCTTCCGTTAGTTCCAGCCTCCTGCATATGACAACTATAAACTCTGGAGAAAGCAAGCAACTACCTGGAGGCAGTGGAGACCAAAGCAGGCAGAAACTGAGTCTACAACTGGAAGAAGGAAATTTCACTAGGTGAGTTCCTCCCCCATCTTTTTTTTTTTTTTTTTTTTTTTTTTAGTGCTGGGGTTTGAACCCAGGGCTACCTCTAAGCTATACCCCCAGACCTTTTTTCCATTTTTAAAAAATTTGAAACAGGGCTTTGCTCAGTTACTGAGGGTCCTGCTGAGTTCCCGAGGCTGGCCTTGAACCTGCAATCCTCCTTTCTCAGTTTCCCAAGTACTGGGATTAGAGGCATGCACCACCTTGCCTGGCTGAGTTCCCCATTTTTAGAGCTTTTAGCTTAAGGACAAGCCCCAGGAAGAGTAACCAAACTCCTATGTACAGAAACCCACAATTTTATGAGCTTGAAGAATCAGAAGACAGAGTTCAGGGAAATAATATAGCTGAAAGGTAAAGGAGGAAATTTTGGGAAGCAGAGAGTCAGAGAGGGGACCCCCATGTTCTGCATATAAAATGCTATGGTTTGGATGCGTGCCCCCAGAAGGTCCACATGGGTCCTTGGTTTGGTCCCCAGGTTGAAGTCTACTGAGAGGTCCTAGGTCGTTGGATATGTGCTATTCAAGGGGACTGTGAATCCTGTCTTTCTCTGCCTTCTGGCTCATAATGTAGGTGGTTTGCTCTGCCGCACATTCCCACCATGATGTGCCGCCTGTGCCAGAGTCCCAAAGCAATGAGGCCATCCAGTCTTGTACTGAACTTCCAGAACTGAGAGCTGAATCACACCGTTTTCCTTTAGAAGTTAAATGCTTCAGGTATTTTGTTATTACAACATGAAACTAATAATATAAACTCTACCCAAATCTCTGGCGAGTCCTAACCCACACAAAGCACCCCAGCTAAGGCTAAAAGAATGACAATTTCAGATGTCCACCCATTGTGTGGGGGGATGAAGTTTGGAATTTGGTTCTACCCAAATAAACTCCCTGCTAAAATACCACCATCTCATCTCCACCAACAACAACAAAACTCCGAACTTTTCAGAGGAATGAAGCAGAACTGTATGGCACGCCCTGTTCTACGTGAAGCTGAGCCTGGGAGGCGATCGTTTGCCTTTTCAGTCTGTTCAGTGGGAAACAGGCTCTGCCAGAAAGGAAGCTGAGGATTGGGAAGCAGGCAGATTACCTTTCCCAGTCTGCGACATGAGGCGAGTTGAGTCTTGTTGAGCCAACAGAAGCGTATCTGTTGAGTTGGACTAGAAACCAACTTTTTTTTTTTTTTTTTGCGGTACTGGGGATTGAACGCAGGGGCATTCTACCTCCGCGTTACACCCCCAGCCCTATTTTTTATACTTTATATTGAAACCGGGTCTCACTAAGTTGTGGAGGGCCTCACTAAGTAGCTGAGCCTGGCTGCGAACCTGTGATCTGGAGAAACTGAACCAGAGACGTAGGTCTTAGGGACACCTTGTGTGACAGAGGATGTGTTAATCAAGGGTTGAGACAGGAGGAGCAGGTGAACACCTGGAGACTGGACTCTCCCCTCCTTTCCAGGACACCAGCAACCTGGTATGTGTGTCCTAGCCAAACAATGAAAAATAAGCAAAAAGACAAAAAATGATACTGATTAATGATATAGCTCAGTGGTACAGTGCTTGCTAGCATGAGCAAGGCCCTGAGTTCTATCCCCAGAACTGCAACAAACAACAAGTATGATTTCTTTCTTTGAAGTGGTTGCTCAGTTGGGAGTGGGATGAATGGGAGAAAAGAGGACTAGTTGTCATTTAGTCATCATTTTTCCTAGGGAGAACAGATCTTAAGTTCATTTTATTTTGTGTGTTTAAACAACAGAAAATATACTAAAACACTATCTATTGAGAGATATCATACAGAATTATCTCATGAAATTATAGATAAATAGATAATATTTATTTGATAACATTTTTATTATTATTTAATCAATATATGTCCATCATAGAAAATTTGGAGTGCAGGGAAGAGTTTAAAGTAGAAAACCTGTGATAGTTAATTTTATATGTCAACTTGATGAACCACAGGGCACCCAGATATTTGGCTAAATATTATTTCTGTATGTGTCTGTGAGGGTGTTTCCATATGAGATTACCATGTGAATCAGTAAAATGAGTGTGTTAGTGATCTTTTCATTGCTGTGACCAAAATACCTAACGAGAACAACTTAGAGGAGGAAAGATTTATTTGGGCTGATGATTTCAGACCATGGTCAGCTGACTGCGAAGCAGAAACATGGTAGAGGGTGTGGTAGAGGAAAGCTGCTCAGATCATGGCAGCAAGGAAGGAGAGGGAGGGAGGGAGAAAGAGAGAGAGAGAGGAAGGAAGGGAGGGAGGGAGGGAAAGAGGCATGCCCCTGGGGCGTGCCTCTAGGGCCCTAGAGTGCCCTAGGGCCCTACTTCCTCTAGCTAGGTCCCCCCTCCCAGTAGTCCATTCAACCAAATAGATTAATCAAATGGTTTTATCCACTCATTGCCTAAATGCCTTCCTCTAAACCTTGCCACATTGGGGACCATTCTTTCAACACAATACTTAGGGGGACATTTCAGATTCAAACCATAACAACAAGGAAAGTAGACTGTCCTCCTCAGTGTTTCTGGGCATTATCCAATCCACCGAGAGCCAGAATTGAACAAACAGGCAGATGCAGAGAGAATTTACTCTTTTTGTCCGATGGTTTGAAATGGAACATTGCTTATCTCTTGCTCTCAGAGTGGGACTTACACCATCAGCACTCATGGCTCCCAGGACTTTGGCCTCAGATTGAATCACATTGCTGGCTCTCCTGTGTCTCCAGCTTGCAGATGGCAGATCATGGGACCGATTAGCCTCCATAATCTCATGAGCTAATTCCTTATAATAAATGCCTCTCGAGCCGGGCATGGTGGCGCACGCTTATAATCCGAGTACTTGGGAGGCTGAGACCAGAGGATCCAGGTTCGTGGCCAGCCTCAGCTATTTAGTGAGGCCCTCCACAACTTAGTGAGACCCTGTTTCAAAAATAAAGAATAAAAATTAGGGCTGGGGTGTAGCTCAGAGGTAGAATGCCTCTGGGTTCAATCCCCAGTACCACACACACAAAAAAAAAGAATGCATAAATGCCTCTCAATAGATCAATAGACAGTATCTTAGTCTGTTTCTTTGTTGTGATAACTAAATACCACAGGTTGAGTAATTTATAAAGAATAAAAGTAGCTGGGCATGGTGGTACATGCCTGTAATCCCAGTACTTGGGAGGCTGAGACAGGAGGATTGCAGGCTCAAGGCCAGACTCAGCAACATAGTGAGGCCCTCAGCAACTTAGTGAGACCCTGTTTCAAAACAAAGAATAAAATAGGGCTGGGGGTGTAGCTCAAAGGAACCCCCCCCACCTTTCAATCCCCAGTACCACACACACAAAAGAATAAGGGTGTATTCAGCTCATTTTTCTGGAGGTCTACGGTTGATGGGCTGCTTGAGGTGAGAGACTCAAGGTAGTGAGGAGGTTGCATGTAAGAGGGTGCATGTAAGACCCGCAGCAGTGGGCAGGGGATGTAGCTCAGTGGGAGAGCACTTGCCTCATATGCATGAGGCCCTGGATTTGAGGCCACAAGCAAGAAATAAAGAAAAGAAGAAAGAAAGAAGAAAAAGACATAGATGGAGACAGAAATAAATTGGCTTTTATATAATAAGCCCACTCTTACAATAACCCATTAATACATTAATCTATGAATGAATGAATCCATTTATGAGGGCAGAGCCCTCATGGCCCAATTACCTCTTAAAGGTCCTACCTGGTCCCATCTCTTAATACCTCACAATGGGGATTTTCAACATGAGGTTTGGTGGTAGTATTCAAACTGTAAGAGAGGAGAGAGAGAGAGAGAGAGAGAGAGAGAGAGAGAGATCCTATTGGTTCTGTTTCTCTGTAGAACTCTGACTGATACAAAATTCTATCTCAGGCATAATGACTATTTACACTATTCATATTTTAGCACATTTTCCTCTGGGTTTATATAAAGTTTTCTCTAGATTCTACAATGCCATCAAATGTAAGATTCCACATCAAATTAATTATAGCTCTTTGGGAGGAGATAGTTTATTACTTGTACACAATTCTTTCCTGTTACCTTTTTTATTTTTTTTTGGTACTGGGGATTGAACCCAGGGGCATTCTATCTTCAAGCTACATCCCCCAGCCCTCTTTATTTTTTATTTTGAAACAGTCTCACTAAGTTGCTGAGGGTCTTACTGAGTTGCTGAGGTGGACCTTGAACCTGCGATCCTCCTGTCTCAGCCTCCCAAGTACTGGGATTACAGGTGTGTGCCACCATGCCTGGCACCTATTAACTTTCAATAGACGCATGTTATAGCTGAATCCTCCCCACCTAAATTCATATGTTGAAGATCTAACCCCTACTAGCTCAAAATGTGACTATATTTGCAGTTAGAGCATTTAAAGAGGTTACTAAATTGGCCAGGCACAGTGGCACACACCTGTAATCCCAGTACTTGGGAAGCTGTGACAGGAAGATCGCAGGTTCAAGGCCCACCTCAGCAACTCAGTAAGACCCTCAGCAAATTAGCAAGACCCTGTTTCAAAATACAAAATAAAATAGAGCTGGAGGTATAGCCCAGAGATAAAACGTTCCTGGGTTCAATCTCTAGTACCCCCACACACATACAATTTAGATAGGTTACTAAGTTAAAATGAAGTCAGCAGAGTAGATCCTAATCAATATGACTGATGTCCTGAGAGGAAGGGAGGGAGGGAGGGGAGAGAGAGAGAAAGAGGCAAAGGAAAGACCACGTAAAGACACAGTGAGAAGACAGCCATCTGTAAGCTAAGGAGGGAAGTCTAAGGAGAAACTAAACTTGGTGACAGCTTGATCTTGGACTTCTAGCCTTCAAAACTGTGAGAAAACAAATTTATGTTGTTTAAACCACATAGTCGGCAGCATTTGTTATGACAGCCCTAGCAAATTAACACAATGAATCTACATAATTAACTCTTGGAATTTGAGTCCAGAACTTTCTCATGTTCTGAATGTGAAGACTCCCTCTGCAGATCATCATGGAGACATGGTAATATCTAGAATACATGCTACCGATTGTGGTTTCTTAGCAACTGCTCTGGTTGGGGTGTGGTTTGAGTGTGTCCTCTAAAGGTTCGTGCTGTAGAAGCTTGGTCCCCATGTGGTAGAGTTGAGGTAGTGGAACCTGTAAGAGGTGGTTCCTAGAGGAAGGTAGTTAGGTAACGGGGTACCCCACTCAGAAGGAACTAATGAATGCTGATCTCGTGCAGTGAGTTAGTTCTCACAAGAGTGTGTGATGATTTATCTGGACTGCCAACTTAATTGCATTAAGAGAAACCTAGGATGACATAACTTTGGGTGTTGATGAGATGATTGGCACATGGAACAGCAGACTGAGGGGTGGGTTCTGCCCTGAATGTGGGCAGCACTATCCAATAGAGTGGGGACCTGGCTGGAGTAAGGGTGGGAGGAGCTTGGTTCCTCATGGGTGAAGGTGCATCTGCCCTTGCCTGGAGCTATCCGACTTCAGCTCCTTTGCTCTTCTAACTGGACTCTCACCAACGATTCTCTGGAGAGCTTCCAGGCCTTTCCACCTTGGACTGGGACTGCATCATTGGTCACTTCTATGCTGGGACTCCAGCTCTTGGACCCTTGACCAGCTGCTGGTTCCTTCAGCTCTCTGGGTGCCACTTGGGACTACACTGCTTTTGAGTGTAAGCCATTTAGATATATCCCCTTTAATAGTATACCTATTCTGTGCATTCTGTTACTCTAGAGAGCCTTGACTAATACAAGCAGGTTATTATAAAATGAGGCCACCCCGTGAGCTTGGCCCTTCTGCTGTAGCCCATTCCCTTTGCACGTCTCTGCCATGTTGTGATGCAGTCAGGAGACCCTCACCAGTATTCTGGTGCCTTTCTCTTAGACCTTCAGAATGGTGACCTAAATAAACCTTCTTTCTTTATGAAGTACCTAGTTTCAGGTATTTTGTTATAGCAACACAAAACTAAGCAGCCTTCAGGCTGACAGTTGTAGACAGTGTATTTTGAAGCTAATCAAAGAAACTCAGGGTTTTAACTGTCTCCCACTTGGTTAAACTCATAAGTTTTATTGCATTCCTAAACTGAATTGCATTTTGAAGGAAGATAAATAGCTTCCTCTCAAGTCAGAAAAAAGCTTTTGACAGATTAATGGTCAACATCTAGTGATTGTCTTTTATGAACCATGAATGAGACATACCAATCTCCCCTAACCTTGAAAATTCTATGATCTATTAAAAAATGTGATAATTATTGCAGTCTTTTGACAGCATTTTCTGGTATATGGCAGGCAATCATTTTTGTACTTGTATTAATGACAATAAGAAAGACAGCTTCATCTGTGTGTGATTATTCCTTTAGTGGATAACATTTACTTCACATAGCACACACCTGCTTTCTGCAGCTTTATCTCTTTGCTCTTTGGGTACATCATTTTTGAAGACAATGTAAGAAAACTAGGACTACACTTGGGTTAAAATTCAACCGTGAATGTGGTTACCAATGCTAACTTGCTACTCAGCTAGCTATTGACAATACATTTTTAATTCCTCTGGCCACATAAAAACAAAAATCTTTGTTATTTTCTTACATAACTGTGGTATTTCCTCACTTGCTAACAAATATAAGATGCATCTCAATTTTTGGGTAAAATGTAAATAAAAACAGATATATTAGAAGTAAGGAATGAAAAAGAAAAACAAGTTAAACCCAAAACTTAATGTTGCTATTTCTGCTTTCTGAGGGGCTGTGGAAGGAAGAGTGGCATCATTCATATTACTAATCTCTCTCTCTCTCTACTTCTCTCTTCCCTCCCCTCAAGGATTGGTGGACAAGGAAGAAAGGGAAAGGTTTAAAATTCAAAGCTCTGCCCATTTTCCTCTGCAGATAAAGGGTGATATCTGGAGTCAAAACCAACAGGTGTTGGCGTGGAAGTTGGGGAGTGGAAGTGTCTTTGCTGCTCCAGAGCCTGGTAGTGGGTAGAGAGCTATGTGCTCTGCATAAATATACAAGGGACTCAGGACCTGCAGTGCATGCCTGAAACTCCAGCTACTGAGGAGGCTGGCACAGGATACCGAGTTTGAGGCCAGCCTTGGCAACTCAGTGAGACCCTATCTTAATAAAAAATGAAAAGGAGTGGGGATGCAGCTCAGTGGTAGAGGACCCCTGAGTTCAATCCCTAGTACTGCCCCCCCAACAAAACAAAACAAAAACCAAGCAAACAAACAAAACCAAAAGAAATTGAGCTTAATCTCCTTGGAATCAGAATGACCCTGAATCTCTTACTCTATCTTTTGGGAACATAGGAAAATCTCTAGAATTATAAAGCGATGTTTCCAGGGTCCAGGCCTCAGAGCCCCTAGAAATATCAATACACATTGCTGGACTTATTCTAGAAGCACATCTTGAGCTGTAACTAGAGTCATATGCCACATAATGATGTCTGGGTCAACATGGTCCCATAATATATCACCTAGTGAAGTCATAGCCATCTTAGTCTAGGTAAGTACATTCTAGGATATTTACACAATGATGAAATCGCCTAAAGATTTCTCGGAACATATCCCCATTATTAAGTGACATCTAGCTGTATTTGACTCTGGAAGTGATAAGAGAAGTTTTATTATTCTCTCTTCTGCTTTACTGAATTAATTGTGTGAAATTTCATTCTGACGTCGTGGTTACTTATAGACTACCTATATGCATTGTACTTTGCTATGCTTACTCAGTCATAAATCTGTGTCTTCCTTTCTGCATTAATGTGGAGAAATGGTAGGAATTTGTTAGTTGGGATTTTATCTCCCCAACCTGTGCAAATGGCTTTTATTTTATGCTTTAGAAGGAAATCAAGAAAAAGGAGATGTGACCTATGTCTGGGTCCCTGCTCCAGAGAAGATAAGCAGCACCCACCGTGGGACATCCTTAGAAGGAAACAATTCATCAAAAGCAAAAGTTTGGGGCCAGACAAGCCAAAGAGAAATGTAGTGATTTCCTCACCTACAACACACTCACAGATTGAGTGCTTGGGGCCTGGAAATTAAGTAATTAACAAGAGAAAAGACAAGGTTTATTCACATGCACAGGAGTGCACAGTAAGGAGTACCTTGGTGAACAGCTAGGATTATGTTTATATACCAATTTAATAGGGGGAAGAGAGTGGAGGGGCATTTAGGGCGTCAGTGGGAAAGTAGGAAAAGTTCTATTTTTTTTTTATCCTGATGCTAATGGGCAGTCTCCTTCCTGTTTGGAAACTCCCCTAGAGGGGAATTTACAGCAGTTGAATTTGCACCTCCCCAAAGAGTCAATCTTCTCCCAAAGAGGAAACTCCCTCAGAGAGAGTTAAATGCACGTTGTGTTCTTGAGAGGCTGTGCTGTCCTTACCCAGGGAAAGCTCAGGTAAGATTTTTTGCTGCATCTACCGTAACACACATGCTTTCAGTTTGAAGGAATCTATATGGGTGGGTTGTGTAGGGGTAGAATGAACTTTCCAGCTCCTGAAGAGTTAATGTTTTGCCTCTATAAAACAAACTGACAGAAGACAGATTGACAGGAGAAAAGCATACAAATTAATTAATTTGCAAGTGCATCAGAGTCACACAAAGTAGAAGCTCAAAGAAGGCCCAGATAGCTGAAGGCCAGCCTCAGCAATGTAGGGAGACCCTGTTTCTAAAGAAAACATAAAAAGGGCTGGGCGTGGTGGTGCCCACGTACTTTGGGAGGCTGAGACCGGAGGATCCGGGTTCGCGGCCAGCCTCAACTCTCTCTCTCTCTCTTTCTCTCTCCCTGTCTCTTTCTCTCTCTCTCTCTCTCTCTCTCTCTCTCCTTAGTGAGGCCCTCTGCAACTTCGTAAGACCCGGTTTCAAAATAAAGT